>NW_020717175.1:0-10066 GCF_900518725.1 Notechis scutatus | reverse complement strand
TTGTAATATACATCATATTATATCTCATATCTTTATTTCATATCTTCATCTTATATATTCTATATTGTAGATCTTATATCATATATTTATCATATCATACTGTATATTATATTATATATTACCTTATATCTGTATCTTATATCTTCATCTTGTATCTATATCTTATATATCTTATACTGTATATCTTATATCACATATCATACCTTTTATTATTGTATTTTTATATCTTCATCTTATTGTATGATATATCATACTGTACATCTTATATTGTATATCATATTATATTGTATCATACATTATACCTTATGTTATATCTTTACCTTATATCTTCAACTTATATGTATTGTATATCTTATATCATACATCATATATTACACCTTACATCTTATCTATCTTTATCTTCATCTTATTATGTATCTTATACTGCATGTCTTATACTGTATATCATATTCTATATTATATGACACTTTATATTATTTTATACCTTTGTCTTGCATCTTTATATCTTATGCATCTTATGCTGCATATCTTCTATCTCTTACACCATATTATATCAGGAGATCCTATATAAGGTCATTATTATGATCAACATCATTATTATCATTATTACTCATTAAACATGAAACTCGAGTCAACTGAACATTTAAAAATGTATCACCAATCTTATTAACTAGCACTGATGATTGATACGGGTTGCTTCCAGCATCCTAGGTATTGACTAAGTATTTTCTTAAAAATTATTATTATTATTATTATTATTATTATTATTATTATTATTATTATTATTATTATTAAGTGCACCAACATGCCTACCATCCCTGCCTTAGTGTTCCCTTTTATTCGTATCCATTTCATGTATTAATAAAGAATAGAATAGAATAGAATAGAATAGAATAGAATAGAATAGAATAGAATATATGGAAGAGAAGAGAAGAGAAGAGAAGAGAAGAGAAGAGAAGAGAAAATATGGAATAGGATAGGATAGGATAGGATAGAATAGAATAGAATAGAATAGAATAGAATAGAATAGGATAGGATAGAATAGAATAGAATAGAATAGAATAGAAATTCTTTATTGACCAAGTCTGATTGGACACATTAGGAATTTGTCTTGGTGCATAATCATGCTTATACTTATATATATTATCAAATGCATGCTTGACAAATAAATAAATAAATAAATAAAAATAAAATGAAATGAAATAAAAATTATCATTATTATTTCCAGCCACTGCCACCCAGGGATTTCTAACGCTTTCAGCCTTAGCTCAGGATCTCAAACAGAGGAAAGCCAGGATGGATCAGAAAGGCTGCTACCACCATCACCCCCCTCAATCCCCGGGAGGGTCTTTCTTTACCCCCATCGCGGGGGAGCGATCCTTCGGCTCTTCTCCCTTTGCAATCTTGACGAGCGCCGGCTCGCCAAGAAAAGGAGCTGCGCGGCGGGTGCAAAAGACGCGCAAAGCCGGAGATGCGCGGCATCCTCGCCTCCCCACCCCCCCAGCCGGCTTCCCGGAGCCTACCTCGCAGGACCCCCGCGTAGGCAGCGATGAGCGTCTTCATGGCTCCGTCAGCGCCCATCCATGCCCGGGCGGGGAGGGAGGGAGGGACGCGGGGCTGCCGGGGCGAGGGTCCGGCGGCTCAGGCAGCCCAGCGCCCGCCGCGAAGCCCTTTATAGCACCTGCCCGGGGAGGAGCCGGCGCGGAGGCGGCGGAGGAGGAGGAGGTGGCGGAGGGGCGGGCCGAGCCGTGGCCGTTGCGCGGCGCCCGGGGATTGTGATGCTGCGCGACCTCCGGCGGACCCCGGCCCTGGCCAGGGTTCCCCCGCCTCCCCCCGCCTCTGACTGACGGGTTGGAGACGGGCGCTCGGACGAGGAGACGGCCCAGGGGTAGCCAGAATAAGGGGGATACCCAGGAAGTGGGGGACACATTTGAGGGACACCCAGGCCCAGGGGGAGCCAGAATAAGGGGGATACCCTGGAAGTGGGGGACACATTTGAGGGACACCCAGGCCCAGGGGGAGCCAGAATAAGGGGGATACCCTGGAAGTGGGGGACACATTGGAGGGACACCCAGAAGAGAGGGAGACCCAGGCCCAGGGGGAGCCAGAATAAGGGGGATACCCAGGAAGTGGGGGACACATTGGAGGGACACCCAGAAGAGAGGGAGACCCAGGCCCAGGGGGAGCCAGAATAAGGAGGATACCCAGGAAGTGGGGGACACATTGGAGGGACACCCAGAAGAGAAGGGACAGCCAGAAAATGGGGGACAACCAGGACCAAGGACATCCTGGGGGGGTGTCACTCAGGAAGAGACGGACACCCAGGGCAACCCTGGGATCATCAAGCTGTGTGCGGATGGCTCGGTTCCCACGGGTTGCCAAAGCCAGGCAGTTGTGATGAATCCACCTGGGTCAAAGGGAAGTTCTGAGCCGATCCAGAAGAACCTCAAAAGGTGCTGAGGCTGGACCCAGACTGAGGGCTGGCAAGGCCAACATCCTGGCTCAGGTGGGAGGGGAGGCACGGGGCCTTTGGAAAGAGAGCTGGTTAGCAGCTTCCCACAAGATCGTTAGACATTGCATTGTCCAACTATGTAACGTCATTCGTGTCACAGAGTGTGGGGTTTGTTCCCTGTATATATACGGATATTTATATGTCTTGTCTATAAACAGAGAGCAAACCCCACTCCCTTCTAGCACTGACGATGTTCAGAGAACACCAAGAACACCACAGTCGTCCTCCTCCTCTTCTTCCTCTTCCTCTTCTTCTCTTCCTCCTCCTCTTCTCCTCCTCCTTCTCCTCCTTCCTCCTCCTCCTCCAACCAACCCTCACTCGCTACTAGCATTGATGATGTTCCCTACCTGGGTAATGAAACGTCTGCCCAAAAGAAACTCAGTTCAGGGTGCACCAAGGACCCTCCCCAGTTGTCGTCCTCCTCCTCCTCTCCCTCTCTTGAAGCCCCACTCCTCACTAGCACCTATGATGTTACCTAGTTTGATAAGGAAAACGCCTGCAAGAAAACATGGCTCCCCAAACTACAATTTAGAGGGGATCACAAATTAGGCGCTTGCTACTTTATTTTATTTTTTGAGAAAAGTCAGGGCAAGTTGTCCTTTGCCCTCCATCATTTGGAAACATGACCATAGTTTATTTTATATATTTTTTTAAGAAAAAGGGGGGGGAAGGAACGAAAGAGCTTTTGGCAAGGTATCTGGCACAAACCAGGATGATGATGAAAAAATGATGAAATATAATGTCATGTCACGAAATCTAGAATTTGCAACATTGGATCTAAGGACATAAGTGACAGGTTGCGTGTTTGATATCCTGAGGCATGGAAGGGGGATACACACACACAAACACACAAACACACACACACACACATGCACAGGTAAAATTTGTGGCTCTTGGTAATGCAAAATGCACCGGGGGTGGGGGGGGATATTTGGAAATGGGAAGAGAGAGAAAGCAGGAGGGAAAGAAAACGGAATTAAAAATGATAAAATTCGACAAAAATTAAGAGCCACTTCGGTGTAGTAGTTAAGATACTCAGATAGATTAACTTTATTGTCACTTTGAACGTACACTAATTCAGTGGTCCGCAAGAAAGTTTTGGTGGTCCGCAGAGAAATGTCCCCTCCAAATCAATCCAGGCAGCGCGGGAACACAAGGCTTGGGTTCCTTGCATTACAAACAACACGAGATAGTGAGGAGAGGGGGGGAAAGAGTGGAGGGGGAGAACTTGCCCCACTCAGCCCACACACCTTGCCTGGCCACCCAGCTGCTTCTTTCCGCTTCTTCTGCTTTTGGCTGCACACAAGGAAAGCAGCAAAAGTCTTTCTTCCCCTAAACTCCGCCAGAAATGAGTCTTTGGGACCCTGCAAGGCCTCCTGCTCCAAGAGGCTGCGACGGTGCGACAAATCTCACAAAGACTCATTTCTGGCAGAGTTTGGGGGAGAGAAAGAAAGACTTCTGCTGCTTCTGCTGCTTTCCTTGCATGAAGCCAAAAGTCTCTCTCTCTCTGTCCCTCTGAGAACGGAGCTGGAGACGGTATCCTGCGATCCCAAATAAAGAATGATTGATTGCAAGGAAAACGGGGTGTGGCATTTTCCTGCAGATTTTGTGGGGGATTTTCCCAGGATCTCTGGTCCACGGGATTGAAAATTATGAGTTTGGTGGTCCCAGAGGTCCAAAAGGGTGGTGAGCGTTGCATTAATTGGCATGCACTGAAATGAAATTTCAATTCATACAGCTCTCAATGGGCCGCCACCTCCAATATACACTGTTTCTGAAGTTTGGAAACCATTTTGAAGGTTTTTTTTGGGTTTGAGTGCGTGGCTGGCAAAGAGCCTTCAGGGCAAGGTACCATGTCTATTTTCCACCTCTTTTCGTTGTGGGGCAATTGTGGCTA
Source organism: Notechis scutatus (assembly GCF_900518725.1). Next base: position 5,657 of record NW_020717175.1, on the reverse strand, counting down.
CTTCCCAGTTGGCTTGTGTTGTGGGTCCCTCCAGGATCCCTGCCACTGAGACTTCGGGTAAAAGAGCGATTTTAAAACGGGTTACGTGCAGTATGTCATCATGCTGGGTGGGTGCTGGGAGTGAAATCAGCTTAGGTGGCCGGCTGGACAGGAGGGGGCCAGGTCTACGACACCCTGCAAGGGCCAAAGACTGAAAGGTCAGCTCAGGATAGGAAGAGAGGATAGGTCTTTGCTGCAAGGAACTTAACATTCACATGGCAGGAATGATTTAGGGAAGGGAAGGAAGAAGGGAAAGGGAAAGAAGAGGGAAGGAAAGGAAGAAGAGAAGGGAAAAGGGAAAGGAAGGGAAGGGGAAGAGGGAAGGAAGAAGGGAAAGAAGGAAAGGAAGAAGGGAAGGAGAAGGAAAAGAAGGGAAGGGAAGGGAAGGAAGAAGGGAAAGGAAAAGAAGAGGGAAGGAAAGGAAGAAGAGAAGGGAAAAGGGAAAGGAAGGGAAGGAGAAGAGGGAAGGGAAGGAAGAAGGGAAAGAAGGAAAGGAAGAAGGGAAGGGGAAGGAAAAGAAGAGGGGAAGGGAAGGAAGAAGGGAAAGGAAAAGAAGAGGGAAGGAAAGGAAGAAGAGAAGGGAAAAGGGAAAGGAAGGGAAGGGGAAGAGGGAAGGGAAGGAAGAAGGGAAAGAAGGAAAGGAAGAAGGGAAGGGGAAGGAAAAGAAGAGGGGAAGGGAAGGAAGAAGGAAAAGGAAAAGAAGAGGGACGGAAAGAAAGAAGGGAGGGGGAAAGGGACAGGAAAGGAAGGGAAGGGAAGGAAGAAGGGAAAGAAGGAAAGGAAGAAGGGAAGGGGAAGGGAAGGAAGAACGGAAAGGAAAGAAGGAATGAAGGGAAAGGAAAAGAAGAAGGGAATCCTACCTTACGATGAACGGTTGCAGGAACTGGGCCTGGCTAGTCTAGGGAAGAGAAGGACCAGGGGAGACAGGAGAGCAGTCTTCCAATATTTGAGGGGCTGCCCCAGAGAAGAGGGGGTCAAGCTATTTTCCAAAGCACCCGAAGGCCAGACAAGGAATCATGGATAGAAACTGATCAAGGAGAGATTGAACCTGGAAATAAGGAGAAACTTTCTGACAGGGAGAACAATCAACCGATGGAACAGAAGTTGCCTTCGGAAGTAGTGGGAGTTTCATCACTGGGGCATTAAAGAAGAGACTGGACTGCCATCTGTCAGAAATGGTGTAGGGTCTCCCGCTTGGGCGGGGGTTGAACTAGATGACCTGCAAGGTCCCTTCCAACTCTGTTCGTCTGTAAGTCACGGGAGCTCACTCCGCTACACGGCGCTAGGGATTCAAACCACCAAACCTCCGACCTTTCTCCAGAGACCCAAGTCTTAGAAGTTGACAAGTTTGGAGACCTCCACTCTAAAACGATTGCACAGACAGCAGTGTAGGACGAAGGCCATAGCAAAACCACAACCAGAGGTCAACCAGAAATGAGCTTTTCCTAATCCACCTCTTGATTCAGAAGATGTTCCCCCAGGAGATATTATTGCCCAAAAAAAAATTGCTTCAGCCAAGGGCCCTGGAGATCCGATGTCCCGCGTTTGCAAAACGCCCAAATCCAGCAGGAGAAAAATGGGAGGGGGATTTGGTTTCACAAAAACGGGGTCAAGGAAAAAGACACCAGACAGTGATAATTTTCATGTCCTGCGGGACTCAGTTCCAGGCTGGATTTCCATCTATGACCTAGAGATGAAATCTGCAGTTATTTTTACGAATATCTGCGCAAATTGGAAGCATCTGAATTGCTACCGATTGCTAAAAGCTTACGAAAGTTTCGAAAGAGCAACTATGTCTAATTTTGGAAATGGGATGAATTTGCACCCGGATATCAGGCCTTCATAAAAAATAATCTTTGGAGCGTAAGGAAGAACAGAAATACATTTCGACGTTACATTTGAAAAATGTATACAGGTGATCCTCGACTTACGACTGCATCCAGGGCTGGAATTTGGGCTGGATTGAGTCTGGCCAGATTTTTAAATTTTTGCAGTGGGTGTTTAAATTTGAGGGGCTGCCCCAGAGAGGAAGGAGTTAAGCTATTTTCCAAAGCACCTGAAGGCCAGACAAGGAATAATGGATGGAAACTGAACAAGGAGAGATTTAACCTGGAAATAAGGAGAAACTTTCTGACAGGGAGAACAATCAACCCATGGAACAGAAGTTGCCCTCAGAAGTTGTGGGAACTTCATCACTGGAGGCTTTCAAGAAGAGACTGGACTGCCCTCTGTCAGAAATGGTGTAGGGTCTCCCGCTTGGGCAGGGGGTTGGACTAGATGACCTACAAGGTCCTTTCCAACTCTGTTATCTGTTAAGCAAATGGAGCTTCTCCATGGTTTTTTTTTTTTTTTTGCCTTTTTCCCCACCAGAAATCAGGAAAAATTGAAAATTGAAGGAAAAAAAACACCTCAGGATTACAAGTAGTCCTTAGTTCATTTAATGACCGTTCGAAGTTATGACAGCACTGAAAAAGGGACTTAGGACCATTTTTCACACTAATGACCTTTGAAGCACCCCCATGCTCACGTGATCAAAATTCAGGCGCTTGGGCAACTGATTCACACTTACGACCATTGCTGTGCCCCGAGGTCACGCAATCCCCTTTTGCGACTTTCTGACAAGCAAAAAGTCAATGGGGAAGCCAGATTCACTTAATGACCATGTCCCTGGCTCATCGACCGCAAGGATTTGTTTAAGCGTGGGCAAGAACGGTCATAAAACAGGGCAGAAACTCATGTAGCCAGCGTCTCGCTTCACAAACAGACATTCCGGGCTCGATTGTGGTCATATCTTTATTTTATTTAGCCTGCCTGCCCCCAAGAGATTTCTTGGGGTCAGATTTCATTACGTTGGAAGAAATATCCTTCTGGGTTCAGTTCCAAGTGGGGAAGAAGACACTGGAGACATGGAGGCTGTTTGGAAAGATGGTGTCATGCCCGTGGTGGAGACTGACTCCGAGGGAGAGGAGGAACAGGCGACAGGGAGTGGAAGTGTGGCTCCGGAGGTTGTGGAGGAGGCCGGGGAAGGGCAGAGGCCGGCTGGGCAGTCAGAGGAGGACCCAGACCCATCCCCTCTCCATCCTAGGGCACGCAGGGAGGAGAGGATAAGGGAGTAAGGGACATGGTCTACTGGGGAGGAAAGGGCCTTGATCCCCTTCATGGGCTGCAGCTGTGACAACTGGATAAGAGGACAAGACAGGCGTACGGGCGAACGCTGGAAACAAAGCATGGAAATATCTCTAGTTTATGGTTCCTCTCTGAGTTTGGCGTCCTTCCCAGTGTGTGTTCTGATATCTGTGGATGTCTTCAAGCCCTTATCTTGCCTGGTTTGTGTTGTTTTTTACTCTTTATAATTTAAACGGCATTTTTTAGTCTAAATGGCATTTCCTCCTTCTTGTAACTGTTTGTGTGGGAGTTTTTTTGTCTCCGGTCAAAGATATTTGGAGCTTGGAAGCAAAGTGAAGGAATAAAAGGGGCTTCACCTGTTTTTTTTGTGAGTATGTTTATTTTGTATCCCACCCTGGATCATCACAGATGGTTTAATGGTGGGCAGAACCACATGGCTTGGAGCTCCAAAGTGAAAAGGACGATCACATGCTTCAAGATGTTGGGTGAAGGAAAAGAAGAAGGAGCAAGATGCTGAGAGACCTTTGGTTTTATGCCCTCTATTGAGATTTGAATTTGAGCTTGTATTCTGATTGGTGATAGGCTCCGGTGGCCTAGAGATGGAACTCTCACCTCACAATCAAGAGGCTGTGAGTTCAATCCTAGGCAGAGGCTAACCTTCGGAATAGACTCTCCTGCTCGAGCAGGGGGTTGGACTAGATGACCTCCAAGATCCCTTCGAACTCTGTTATTCTATGATTCTACGGTTGTCAGACTCCCATGGGGCAACTCTGTAGGCTGTCCCGAGTCCCAGGCTCGGTTGAGCCTTGCTGGGTGATGATGTAATAACGAAAGGGCTTTGGGCAATTCCTATTATGGCTCTGCCTGGAGTAGATCTTTGTTATGTAGAATAGACTGGCCCAGGCCAGAGTAATGGTCCATTAGCAAAGGTGCGGGGGTGTGTGTGTGTGTGAGTTTCTACCTCTTTTGAGTTTCTACTTTTCTTTTTAGGGGAAATATTCTGCCTTTTTAGCATATCCTAAAATATTTCATTTTTCCCAGGAGAGGGGTGGGTTTTAACTTCCAACAGTTGTGGGGGGGGAAATCTCAGAAGTGGGGCAAAGGTCTACCCCAGGTTGCTTGAAAACGGGAGTGACAAACTGGACAGATGGAAAGTTGGTACAAATTCGAGATGTAAACATGCCCTATGGAACTCTGCAAAGCACGGATTGTCTCTCTCCCCCAACCCCCCCCCCCGCCCCTGAGGGGGCGGTTTATCTGACTAATGGCGCTTAAATTGCTCCCTTTATATACAGAAGGTTAGAGGGGCTTAAGTTTAAGATGGTTAAATGGTTTAGACTGGGAAGAAGGCATGGAGAGACCCGGCCGCTTCTTAGCCGCAGCAGGAGCTGCAAGCGTTGTAAAATCACGTTTGCAACGGGAAACAAAGGCCTGGACGCCCCAGCAGCCTCCGTGCAAACCGTCTGGGTTGCCAAACTGTACAACGAAGGCGTAAAGGGCAGTTTGTGTATAAGGTCAGGACTCGGGATCCACCCCATTGGACTGTGGCCCGTGTTTATTGCAGGCCAGAAAGCAGCTAAAAATAACAGGGGAATGTCTGTAGCTCAGGGTTGAACTGTGTGGGGCCCCTGGTGCTCTTTGAACTGGGTGGTTTTCTTGCAGACATTTTATTACCCAACTAGGTAACATCATCAGTACTGGGAGAGGGGGAGGAGGAGGAGGAGGAGGAGGAGGAGGAATGTGAGCTTCTGCATGCTCTCTGAGCTTGGTTTCCTTGCAGACATTTTATTACCCAACTAGGGAACATCATCAGTGCTAGAAGGGAGAGGAGGAGGAGGATTGTGGGGTCCTGGATGCTCTCTGAGCTTGGTTGTTTCCTTGCAGACGTTTCATGACCCAACTAGGTAACATCTTCAGTGTAAGGATGACAATCACTGGGATAGGAAAAACATTCTTCTTATTGATCTGTCACATCAAGATTCTTTTTCTTAGACAACTTTATTAGAGCTTTTAAACGAGCGAGAGAAAAATTAACAGGAACCAATAACTAAGATAGAAAAGAGGGGAGGAAAGCAAAGAACGAAAGAGGTTACAAAGCCAAAAAGTGCAGAAATAAACAGAAAAATATAAAAAAAATTGATTTCCGACTGTTTTTCCACAACACATATAAATCTCAGCTTCCATTAACCTCTTAATCTAAATTTACAATATAGCTTTCATTTTTTCTACTCTATCTAATCATCAAATGAATATTTCATAATTTCATTTTTTTCCCCTGTTTCACAAGGGAAGTCCAAAAGGGGCTTCCAATCAGCATTAAAATGAATCTTTTTCTCTAATCCTGGTGTTTTCAATGCTGGCCCCATTACGACCTGTGGACTACAACTCCCAGAATTCCCGAGGCAGAATTTCCTGGCTGTCTCAAGAATTCTGGGAGTTGAAGTCCACAGATCGTATTGCCCACCCTGATAATTTAATCCAAGCTGTCAATT
>NW_020717174.1:149198-174360 GCF_900518725.1 Notechis scutatus | reverse complement strand
TGCTTTAACTGTGAATGACTTGGACTGCTTGTTTGGACTTTGCTTAACTGTTTACTGGAAGTAAAAACCTACATTTTACGATACAGTGTATCTGTGTGCTGTGTGTGTGTTATTCTTCACTACTCTTACTACGTCTCCCTGTGTGCGCTCATTCTCCTAACGGGGAATTACCTGAACAGGAATTATTTGCGATGGCTTTCAGGAAAAAAAATGTTCTTGTGTCTAGTTGTTCTGGTGTGCAGTGCTCTATAGCATCGTTTTGAGGGAAGGAGTTAAAACAGTTTATGTCCGGGATGTGAGGGGTCTGTAAATATTTTCACAACCCTCTTTTTGACTCGTGCAGTATACAGGTCCTCGATTGAAGGCAGCTTGGTAGTAATTGTTTTTTTCTGAAGTCCTAATTACTCTCTGAAGTCTGTGTGTGTCCTGTTGGATTGCAGAACCAAACCAGACAGTTATAGAGGTGCAGATGACAGACTCAATAATTCCTCTGTAGAACTGTATCAGCAGCTCCTTGGGCAGTTTGAGCTTTCTTTCTTTTTTTTTTTAACAGTTTATTAGTTTTTACAATTAAAAACAACCAACGATACATACACAAATAAACGAGAGAGAAAAAAGAAGGAAGAAAAGAAAGAAAAGAAAAGATTGAAAAGAAAGAAAAAAGAAAGAAAAAGAAGGAAGAAAAGTTAAAAGCATTCTTATTTTTACAGTTTGCAAGATCTTTTTTCATAGCCTTTGATTTATGTCATATACACACACCTATTCTATACATATATCGCTATCTCATTATTATAGGTTAATACTTTCCTCTTATGCCTTATGGTATATAATTTATCTTTGATCAATCCAATTATACCAACAATTCCAACTATCATAATATAGTGAAGTATCTTTGTTTTTTACTGCCAAAGTCAGTTTGTCCATTTCTGCACATTTTGAAATTTTATCAATAATCACTTCATCTGGTGGAATTTGATGTTGTTTCCAATATTGAGCGAAGGCTAATCTGGCCGCGGTTAAGATGTGCATTGTTATGTATTTAGTTTTTTTGGAAATTTGTTTGTCAAAGATCCCTAGTAGAAAGGACTCTGGTTTATATTCGATCTGCTCTTTTGTAATTTCTTCCAACCAAGTTTTGATTTTCTTCCAGTAATTTTGGGTTTCTGTACATGTCCACCACATATGGAAAAAGGTTCCTTCTTTTTTCTTGCATTTCCAACAATACGGACTCATGTTGGGGTGCATCTTCGCTAGTCTCGAAGGAGGGAGATGCCATCTATAAAACATTTTATAAAGATTTTCCTTGTATGCTACCGATTTTGTGATCTTATTATTCCTGCCCCAAACTTTTTCCCATTCCGCTAGTGTAATACTACGTCCTACGTTCCGACTCCACGCAATCATATTCCCTTTTACAATTTCTTCTTCTAATTCTGTTTCTAGTAAATAATTGTAAAATTTTGTTATGTTTTTTTTTGTCCGGTCCTAATAAAATTTTATCTAATTGTTGAAGTTTGTTGTTAATTCCAAATTCTTTCTTGTCTTGTTTGTACCTACTTTGAATTTGAAGGTAAACCCATTGATCAATTTTTTGTCCCTGGTCCTGAATTTCCTGCCTCGATTTCAAATTTCCTTGTGGGTCCAATAAGTCTTTATATTTAATCATTTTAGTAATTTCCAGATTGTTTGGGTGAATCTTCGCCTCCATTGTTGAAATCCATATTGGTATTTTTATGTAATGTTTTTTCCGTATTTTCTTCCAAATTGTTAGTAGCACGTCTCTAATTAAATGTCTATGAAAATATTTTTGACTGGTTTTCCCTACGTCCCATAAGAAAGCGTGCCACCCCCTTTGTAAGTCGTGGCCTTCTAGAAATAATATTCTTTTATTAGTTAAATTCACCCAGTCCTTCAACCAAACTAACGAGGTGGCCATATAATATAACTCCCAGTTTGGGACTGCTAACCCTCCTCTGCTCTTCATATCTTGCATTGCTTTTATGTTTATTCTGGGTTTTTTCCCTTGCCAAATAAATTTGAGGGTTATTTTGTTAAGTTCTTCGAAGAACTTTTTGTGTAATTTAATTGGGATCGTTTGGAATAAGTATAGAAATTTGGGGAGAATGTTCATTTTAATGGTGGCAATCCTACCTAATAGTGAAATTTGAAGTTTACTCCATGATTCTAAATCTTTCTTTACCTGATGTAACAATTTGTCATAATTATTTTCTTTAAGTGACTTACAGTGTGGTGTTAGCCAAATTCCTAGATATTTCACTTTCTTTGTCACTTGTATTTCCATTGTTTCTTCTAATTCTATTTTCTGTTTTTCTGTTAAATTTTTGGTCATTAATTTGGTTTTTTTCCTGTTTATTTTAAGTCCTGCTACTGCTCCAAATTTCTCTAGTTCTTTCATCAATTTTAGTCCCCTATCTATTGGTTCTTCAATGAAGAAAATCATGTCGTCCGCAAATGCTTGCAATTTAAATTCCTCTTTCTTAACCGTTAATCCCTTTATATCTGAATTTCGCCTAATTCGCATTAATAATGTCTCTAATGATAATATGAAGAGCAGAGGAGAGAGTGGGCAGCCCTGTCTCACTCCTTTTTCTATCTTTATTGGGCGAGTGTGTTCCCCGTTTATTATTATATTGGCTTGTTGTGTGTCATAGATAGTTGTTATAATATTTTCAAATTTGGTACCCAGATTCAAATTATAAATTTTTTGAATTAAAAATTGCCAATTCAGATTATCGAAAGCTTTTTCTGCATCTAGGAACATGAGTGCTACTTGTCTCTCAGGGTGGGCTTCATAAAATTCTAGTACGTCTAATACTATTCTTAGATTATTCTTTATTTGCCTAGTTGGAAGGAATCCGTTTTGATCTTCATGTATATACAAGTTTAGCAATCTTTTTAATCTGTTTGCTATAATAGAAGTGAATATTTTATAATCAGTTTTTAGGAGTGAAATCGGCCTGTAATTGTTTATATATCTGGGATCTGTATCCTCCTTCGGGATCAGCGAAATCAGCGCCCCCCTCCATGAGTCCGGCATCCTGGCTGCTAGTAAAACGTCATTAAAAACTTCCAACATAAATGGTCCGATTTGTTCTACTATTCCCTTGTAGAGCTCCCCTGGGATTCCATCTGGGCCCGGGGTTTTGTTATTTTTCTGGTTATCTATTGCTGATTTCAATTCCGATTCAGTAATGTCTTTATTTAATAGTTCTGCCATTTCTTCCCCAATTACCTTATCTTTAACTTCATCTAAATAGTTCCTTATTCTATCTTCACTAACCTCTTCTTTTTTGTATAGATCTTCAAAGTATTTATGAATGTTTTGTTTTTTCTGTTCTATTTCCTGGTATATATCTCCCTTGTTAACTGGTATATCATTCTCTTTTCTTTCTTTTTTTTTAATTTATAAGATAGCCATCTTCCTGGCTTGTTGGCATGTTCAAAATAGGTTTGTCTAGTCAAATTCAAATTTGTAATCATTTTCTCTTGTTCGATTAAATTCAATTTATGTTTAGCTATACTTATCTGGTTTTGCAGTTTTGTATCTTTTGGAGTATTCTGTAGTAGAGTTTCTAGCTCCTTAATTCTTTGTTGTAGTTTATTTTGTTGGGAATATTTTTCCTTATTTCTCTTGGCATTATAAGAGATTGTTATACTTCTTATTACCGCCTTCATTGTATCCCATATATTTTGTTTTGTAGTTTCTCCATTATCGTTTTCTTTTATAAAAAAGTTTAATTCCTCCTTTAATTTATTGATGTATTCTTTCTCTTTTATTAATTGAGTGTTTAACGTCCATCTTTTCTTTGGTTTTTCCCTACCCTTCCATATTATCTGAATTGGGTTATGATCTGCCCATTTATTGGGCAAAATTTCCACTTCTTTTATTTCGTTTGCTATTTCCCCATTCATCCATGCCATATCTATCCGTATCCATGTTTGGTGGGGATTTGAATAGAATGTAAACTGTTTTTTTCCAGGATGTAGTCTTCTCCATATATCTGTCAAATTTAGCTCTTTCATCATTTCCCTGCAAATCTTAGGGAGCTCTCTTTTCCCCTTTTTATTTTTCCCGCCGTTGCTGTGGTCTTTTTGATATTCAACAATAGAATTGAAGTCCCCTATAATACAGATGTTTTTTTGTTGCAATTCAACCATTTTTCCATATAGGTGTTTAAAAAACTCTTTTTGGTCCCCGTTCGGGGCGTAAATTACTATTAAAAGAATTGGGATGTCATTAATCCAGATCTGTAAAACCAGAGTCCTTCCTTCCGAATCCGACCATATTGGCTCTGCTTTTAAATCCTCTTTTACATATACTGCAATTCCTTTCTTTTTACACTCGTCTGCTGGTGTGGTAAATAACTTTCCTAATTTCAGGCATTCTAAATATTTTTCATCTTTCTTCATTATGTGCATTTCTTGTAGGCATGTTATATCGGCCTTTTGTTTGATTAATTTAGTTAATATCCTTTCTCTTTTATTCGTTGAATTTAAACCGTTTATATTTATTGATAGTAATTTTTTTTCTTCTCCCATTTATTTAGTTCTGTTTCGCTCTTTGGCGTGTAACAGCTCCTGTTTCTCCTTGCGTTTGTGTTTGTGTGATTCCTTCTGTCTTTTGTTGCGAATGAGTGTCCTCTTGGTTCTCTACAGATCTGATTCTATTTTTATGTCCACCGTATTCTTCTTGAGAATTTGTCTCCGATTCCTCCCTACTACTTTGCTCCTGTGGGCCCACCATCCGTTCATAAAAGTCCTGAGCTTTTTCCTTGGTGTCTATTTTAATTTTCCTCTCTTTCCACGACACTAGCATCCCTTCTGGTATAAGCCATTTGAATGTAATTCTTTTTTGGTTTAAATAAGCTGCCAGAAATTTGTAATCGCGCCTTTGTTCCCTTACTCTTCTCGGAATCTGTTTAAGAATTATAATTTCTTTTTCTTTATATGTTATTGTTTTATCTCTAGAAATTCTATATATCATATCACGGGTACATCTTCTGGTGAATCGTATATGAACTTCCCTGGGGCATTTGTGTCGTCTTGCGTAATTTGTATTGACCCGGTAAACTTCATCAAACTCTTTTTGGATATCATCTCTGTCCTTCTTCAAAAGGCCGGACAGTATTTCTGCCATCAAGTATTCCAGGTCTTCCTCTTTTGATTCCGCCACATTTTGAAATCTTAAGTAAGTTGCCGCCTTATCCATCTCTAGGAGGACCAATGAGTCATCCATTTCTTTACTCATGTTTTTAAGATCTTCATCCACTCTTTCTAATTCCTTTTCCGTTCGGTCAGTTCTTTTTTCTACCTCTTTTATTATGACTTCATTTTTCTCCAAGGCCTGTTGCAGTATTCCCACTTTATCCTCTACTTTAAAGATGTCCGCCTTCATTTCTGCCTTTAATTTCCCCATCTCTTCCTTCAGTTCATTAATATCTGCTCTTGTTTCACTGTGGTTTTTAGTCATTGTTTCTTGCAGTTTTGTCAATGAGTCCTGTAAAGTTAGAAACATTGCTTGGATGTTGGCATTCGAGATGCTAGTTTGCTTCTCTATTGGTAGTGTTTCCTCTATTGTTTTTTGCGCCATGGGTGAAGTTGTTGCTAAAGTAGTTGTTATTGTGGGGTTGACCTTTCTGCCAGTTTTCAACGCTGTAGTAGTTGTAGAAGTCATTTCCGGAAATGGAAGATGAAAAGCTGCTGAGTAACAGCTACGATTTAACAGCGTTCTCACTCATTCAAAGGCTTCCAATTTTTTCAATTGCCCTGATTTCCTTCGAGAGGAGGGAAAAAAAGCTGTCTCCTCCAGTGTAGCAATATCCTCAGGTTCCCAGGGATTGTTTGAATAAATTGTGTCCTTTCAGTCAGTTAAGTCTGTTACTTTGTTGCAGCCACCTCAGCGTTCTAAATGCCCTTCCCCGATCAGCTTAGTTCTGCTTTCTGGCTCCGGTTGTAAAAGGATCTGCTCAAATGCAAATGGTAACTAGATCTTTTCAGTCACTTTGTAATGCTGGATTCCTCTTTAAATCTTTGTTATTCCACCTCTCTTCTGTCTGCCGAGCCCCTTCGCTTTCACTTGCAAATTCGCTTTTGGCCGCTTTCTCTTAGGGCTCCCAACAGACGCTCTTACAATATATCACAGCCTAAAGTCAATCTGTACTCTTCCAAATTTCTTCTCCGCCACTAACTTTAATCATCACTCTCTTTCCCAACGAACTTGCAAACTGTCACTCACTCTTTCCTTCACACCGGTGGCAGTCAGGACTTCGGAGCCTCCATTAACATGGGGCTATTCTTGATCGTTGGGCTCTGGAGGGTTTCCTCTTCGTTGCAGGGGGGTTGCCTTCCCCACCCTACGATCCAAGGTTCCCCCACACCGGCACGGGTCTCTCCAGGACTCGAGCACCCCGAAAGATCGCACCAAACTCAAGAAAAGGTTAGCTGAAACCACAGCGGATTTCTGCCCCTCTGCTCGTCCTTGCCTTGCCACCGGAAGCTCTCGGCAGTTTGAGCTTTCTGAGTTGGCACAGAAAGAACATTCTTTGTTGTGCTTTTTTTATTCATTCTTTGAAGCCCTTTTTAAATAAAAAAACAAACAAAGAAGCCAAAGACTAGCCAGATCGCTCCATTTAGAGAAGATTATGGATCCAGGGAAGAAAGAGGCCTGTGATCACCCCCTCCCACCCTTAATTGGGGACAGAAGAGGCAAGGAGTGGCTGAGAGGGGATTCAGCCATGTTGGGCAGGGGTGGGATTCAAATTTCTTAACAACTGATTCTGTGGGTGTGGCCTAATTTGTGGGTGTGGCTTGGCAGTCATGTGACTGGGTGGGTGTGGCTTGCTGACTGGGTGTGGCTAGGTGGTCATGTGACTGGCAAACAAAATATAAGTGGTGCTCGCTTAATGGCCAATTGTGTTCTGGGCAAGTGTTCTAATTTACGACTGACCTCCCCAGAGCTACTTGACCTGTTTTTGGTGTTTTGACAGCCATGCACACACACACACACACACACACACTTATGACCAGTTACAACATCCCTGTCTTGTGACAGAGGTTTTCTGTGTTTTTTGCCAGTTTCCAACAATTCCTTCTGGTTTCCGGTTAAAAATGCCCATTGGGGAAAATGGACTTGTTTAACAACCATAGTGTTTGCTTAATGACCACAAGGTTCACTTAACGACCATGGTGTTTGCCTAACCCAGGGGTCTGCAACCTTAAACACTCAAACAGCCATTGTTCTATTTTCTTTTAAACAGGTATCTCTCTCTCTGTCTCTTTCTTTCTCCCTCTCTCATCTTTCTCTCATGCTCTCATCTCTTTCTCTTTTTCTTTCTCTTTCTCATCTCTCTTTCTCTTTCTCCCTCTCTGTTTCTCATCTCTCTTTCTCTAATCTATAACTGCTAAGATTGGAAACTGCTTTTTTATAACCCTATTTCTTTGCAGTTTTTTTCCACACACATTTGTGCATATGTAGCCAATACTCTTTCTTCCTTTCCGCTATGTATTCAAAATGGGCAATGATTATATGTATGTGTGTGTGTGTGTAGCATATGTATATGTGTGTTATTTATGTGTATGGATATGAATATATATTTCACTTTTAATGTGTGCCAGTGTACTTACAGTAAAAAATGAGAATAAAAGTTACCTTATCCTATCTTCCTTCTTTCCCTCCCAACCCCATTCCTCCCCACACCAGGGGTGGGTTTCTACCGGTTCTATCCAGTTCTATAACAACCGGTAGTTATGAGTCTGCACAGTTGGGAGAACCGGTAAATCACACCCCTGGTTGCCCCCGCTCCTTCCTACCCGCCCACTTTCCACCCTGCCCAGTTATTCCTCATCTCGCCCGCCATTGCTAACCTGCCTTCGCCCGCCATTGCTGCCTGCTTTCCACCGATGCCTGCCTGATCTCCCTGGGTGAGTGATGCCACGATATAGTTGGGAATGGTGGTGTTTTGCAAGGTCCGGGGCGGCGGGCGAGCAAAGTACCCCTGCAGCAGCTTATACGAGGCTCCCGGAGCCAGGATCGCTGCCTCTACCAGCCGCGGGCCTTGAGCAGCCCCCCCGCCCTCCCAAAGCATGCCAAAGTCGCCTGTTTCCTTGGGAGGATCGGGGTGGGAGGGGCGCTCAAAGCTCCCTGCCACAGTTGCATGGCAAGGTCGCCCGTTTCCTTGGGAGGATGGGGTGGGGGGGCGCTCAAAGCCCCCTGCCACCACCGCTTGGATGCCCATCCTTCTCCCACTCAGCAGTTCCAGGGCAGTGGCCGGTGAGGCTGCCTGCCCCTGAAAGAGAACGCCTGTCTCTGCTCCTGGACAGGGAGGCAGGAAGGGCATCCAAGTGGCGGCGGTGCAGGAAAGAAGATGGTGGGGCTGCCTTTGTGGTGCCCGCTCCCTAGCTCGCTCACATTTCAGCGGCCGCTGAGCCCCCACCTTGGGGCTTCCTTGCTTGATCTGCTCCAAGCGATGTCTGCCCGGTAGGAGCCTGCCTGTCAGATATGCGGAGCCCTTGATCGAGCCTGTTGTATGCATTCAGCACATGTGGAGGAAGCTCCAGGACAGCCAACGACATTCCAAAAGCTGATTGGTACTGCTGCAATGTTGTTGTTGTTTTTTTAAAACAAGTTTTATTTTTCAAGACAAACAATACATAAATACACATAAACACAAAACATAAAAATATAAAAAATCTCTTTTCTGAAAGTTGCTTAATCCCGGGTTCAAACTCTTGGTACAGACACAAATTCAATTTCATATTCATTTTACATACCATTTCATATCTTCTTAACATTTTCAATTTTCTATATAACTTCTCCTCTCCTTTAAATTTTCTCAATTTTATTTTATTTTATTTTTTTATCTCCTCTCAATTCATATCGTAATATTTATTATTCTTTGTCTGTTCTATTCCAGCCAATCATTTATTTTTCTTCTTTAAAAAAAAAGAAGAAGTACTTCTCCTATACACTATATGGAGTATGATACCTTTATCTTTTCCCCCTATATTTATAGTACTTAATATAAAATACATAACATACATTGGGATTCTGTCTGGTACATTCTAAAATTATACTATATTATCAAAAATAATACAAATCTATTCATTAATATTGATATTCATTCATATCTTAGATGTTTAACTCATTACTTTTCAATTAAATCACATGCTTTTATGAGAGCCCTATTTTTCAAAATTATTCCCCCCCCCACATCACATATTATAGCTCAATATTTCATTGAAATGTTCCTCCTTCTTCTACTTCAAATCTCATTTCACAAAGGGTTTGCTAATATACCATCTTCTAATTATTAATATTAACAATCATTTATATCTTAAACATTTTATCCATTTCAATTGAATATCATGCCTTTGTGGGAACACTTATGCTTTCCACGATTATTACCCCCCCCCCCACATTACAATCTTGAATCATATTTCATTACAGTACTCCCTTTTTCTTAACAAAAATTTCACTTGTTTATGTTAAATATTTTATCACATTTTAAACTACATATTATTTCTAATTTTCTATAATTACTTCTAAATACAGATATAAAAATGCAATCTTATGTACCTTTCTAGAATCCCATTAACAAAAAGACTTATCCATTATCTCTGAAAAACTTTTGCTTCTTAATATCTTGCTCCCCACCATTAAGGCTTCTCATCCCTTCCTTTCTCCCTTGCTTCTTCTTCTCCTTGTCCTCTTTAACCCCTTGTCTCCCCACCTCCCTTTTATTCTGCTTTCCCCCTTTCTGTTGTTTCTTAACATAATGTCCCCTTTTCACCTTATTCTTCTCTTTTTGGGCTGTTTTTCCAGATCTTAAAGACCTCCGCTTTTTCCCTTCTCCAATCAAAGTCCTTTTCTCATCAAAGATGGCTTCTTCTTCTTCTTTGTCCCCATTATCCTCATTCTGCTTCACATAAATATAAACCGCCATTTCTAAGTATTGGAAAATAGTGCCAAGTCCATCTTCCCCTCCTTGTTTTTCTCTTTCAAATTTTTGATATATAAGTTCCAATTCATCCATAGATGATGCCATTGTGTAGAGAAAAAGTTTTTCCAAACAACCACCCAGATGATTTAATCAGAAGTAATTTCCAAAGGTTCCAAAATCACCAAACAATCCAAACAGACTGTTTCTTTTAGATACCTTCTTCTTCTTGACTTTCTCTTTCTGGGGTTAAAGTAATCACAAATCCTTTTCAAATATATTTTTTGGAAGTTTTTAAACTCTTTGCAATTCTAGGCAATCTTCTCCTTATATTCAAATTTTGCTCAGATTTTTTTTTCACTCTCCCTTCCCACTCACAGCCAAAAAGATTTTTTTTTTCCCCGCTGTCACTTTAGGAAGGAGAGTCGAACAAAGAAAAAAAAACTTTTCCCTTTAAGGTATTCACAGCTTGTAACTCTCGCAAGGAACAATATATACTTAACAGCTTTCAAGGTTCCAAGTCACTTTCTCCCGTCTTGTCCCAGTTAGAAGCAACTTTCACTTTTCTTTCAGCTTTCTCCCTCCTGCACTTGCTTACCCGGCTGCAGCTTTCTTCGTGGCGGCCATTGCTGACCGCCGTTCCTCCGCCTCGGGAAAAGGGAGTTTAGCCGGCTGGGGAGGGGGTTTGCGGCACCTCCAAACCCCTTGCCGGATCCCCCCTATCTTCCGCTGCCTCTACAGGGCAGCTGTATCCCCCAGATCCAAATGGATCGGGGGAACCTTGGCGGTGAACGCAGCAGGGATCGCACAGTGGCAAATCCCTGCCGCCGTCGAAGGCTAGCAAACTGGAAGTTCCGGTACCGCTGCAATGTTAATGGAATAGAAGGGAAATAAGAGAGAATGGAATGGGAACGGGAATAGGATGAGATGGGGTGGAATAGCAATAGCAATAACCTGGAGTGGGAATGGGAGTGGGAATAGGATGGGATGGAATGGAATGGAATGGAAATGAACGGAATGGAGTTCAACGAGGTATCCCAGGGCACTGCCAGGATTGAAGGGTATCCTTCAGAAGGTGCCCCAGGAGAGAGAGAGAGATGTGGAAGAAAGAGACAGAGACAGAAACAGAGACAGGCAGACAGACAGACAGAGACACAGGGGGGGGAGAGGGGGAAGATAGGGAGAGGGGCAGAGAGTGACACACACAGAGAGAGATGGGGGGGAAGCCAGAGAGAGAGAGAGAAAGAGAAACAAAGATGAAGGGAGAGAAACAAAGAAAGAGAGAGAGAAAGGAAGGAAGGAAGGAAGGAAGGGAGAGAGAGAGAAAGAGCAAGAAAGAAAGAGGGAGAGAGAGAAAGAGGGAGAGAGAAAGAGCAAGAAAGAAAGGGAGAGAAAGAAAGAAAGAAAGAATAAAAGAAATAGAAAGAAAGAAATAGGAAGGGGGGAAAGAGAGAAAACTGCTATTATTTTTAATTGTACCATTATTTATCATATATTAATATTTTGTACTGTCCCTACACCTAGATTTATTTTACTGCCTTTCTTTTGCCCAGGTATTTTTCAGGGTTTACATGTCTATAGTCCAGAGCATAAATACATGTGTGTTGAATAGATTTGAACTTGAAAGGGACTATGGAGGTCTTCTAATCCAACCCCCTGCTCACGCAGGAAAACTGAGGATGCCAAACTCTGAGTAGAGGTCCTGGGAAAGGTGTCAGAATAACAGAATAACACTTAGAAGGGATCTTGGGGGGAACTCTATACCATTGCAGAGAAATGGCTGTCCAGTCTTTTCTTAAAAATTTCCAGTGTTGCAGCACCCAGAACTTCTGGAGCCAAGCAGGTCCACTGGTTAATTGTTCTCACTGTCAGGAAGTTTCTCCTTAGTTTTAGGCTGTTTCTCTCTTTCCACCCATTGCTTCTTGTTTGCCTTCTGGTGCTTTGGAAAATACATTGCCCCCCCCCCCCTTCTTTCTGGCAGCCCCTTAAAAGCCTGTTGCCTGTCACACTCTTGAGCAAAGCATGTGAGCCATTTCCTCCTTTCAGTGGTCCATGTACATCTATAGTATGTAGATAATAAAGTCAAAAAATGGTGAACAACATTTTTACAGAACTATCAAGTTGAGGCTGGGTGTGACAAGGAATGGCTGGGAGGGGAGGGGCCAGGTGAGGCACCCCTTGATGTGAGTGACATTGAGTTGGTCATGCCCACCCCAGTCACATGACCACCTAGCCATGCCCAGTCAGCAAGCCACTCCCACCCCAGTCACATGACCACCAAGCCACACCCACAAATTAGGCCACGCCCACAGAACCGGTTGTTAAGAAATTTGAATCCCACCCCTCACCCACACCCTATTTTATGTTGGCTTCCCAGCCAAGTGTTGACCAGGTCTGATCCTGTTTAGCTTTCTAAAATCAGCCTACTGAAATAAATACCAAACTAAACTGCCCAATAATTTACCTACTATCACTATCTTGCACCTGATTTCAATGTAAACAGACAATCTGCAGTATTACTAAATTTTGCTAGGCATCTGCTGCATGTTATTCTCTCTTCCTTGATAATCTGGTCTTAGATGACCCATTGAAATATAAAGGAAAGGAGATTATAGTCTTAAAACAAGTACCGAGGAAAGTGAGAGACTTGAGAAGAGAGTATCAATTTTTGACAAAGATCCTAGTTAAGAAAGGAGTGAACTGTAGATGGCTGATTCCAGAAGGCTTGATGTTCATTTGGCAAGAACAAAGACACAGATTGGATTCAATAGAGAAAGCAGAGCAATTTTATGATGAATATTTTAGAGGAAAAGAAGAAGAGAGAACAAGAGATGAGGAAATAATTAAACTTTGAGAGGAGATGGCTGAAGAAAGAGAGAAAGAAAACAGAGAAGAAAGAATACAAGAAGAAGGAGCAACAGGTGGAAGGGCGGAACCAAAAGAAGCAAGAGAGCAAAGAACAATGAGAGAATAAACCCTACATATAAAGTCTAAACAATGGAAGAAGAAAAGTTAATCTCAATAAACATAAATGGACTGAATTCAGCCATCAAAAGGAAAAAAAGTTTCAAAAAGTAGAAAAAGTAAAGTTAGATATAATCTGCTTACAAGAAGTACACATTCAAAAACAACATGCTCAAGTTTTGGATTGTCCCAGAATTGGGAACTTATATACTTCATTGGCACAACAAAATAAAAGAGGAGTGGTTCTATATATTAAGAATACAATAAAAGCTAAACTAATTTTCACAAATGAAGAAGGAAGGATATTGATGGTGGAAATAATAGACAATAACCAAAAGATACTTTTAATAGCAATATATACACCAAACGATAAGCAAAAAGATATTTACAAAAAACTACATGAGAAAATAATTGGAGTATGACAATATATGTATTCTTGGAGATTTTAATGCCACAGTGGATATAGAGTTGGACTACAAAGCACAGGAAGTAAATAAAAAAAATAGAAAGACATTGCCGAAATCTTTTTTCAAGATGGTAGAGGAACTAAGTATTAGAGATGCCTGGAGAGAATTGAACATCAAGAATAGACAATATACATTTTATTCTAATAGACACTTATCATGGTCAAGAATATATATGATTTGGATGTCAACAGAATTAATCTCAAATATACAAGAAGTAAATTTTGAAACAAGTACTTGGGTCAATATGGGTCAAATGGAAGGAACAAAAGAAAAGGTCAAGATGGACTTTGAATAATTCAATTTTGAAGGAAAAAGAATTCATAAAAAATATGGAAAAAGAACTGGCTTTCTTTTTTAAAGAAAATAATAAGGAGAAAACTTCATAACAAAATGTATGGGACACTATGAAGGCCAACATCAGAGGTGTGATTATAACTGATACAAGAAGAAGGAATATTTAAAAAAAAAAAAAGACAAGCACAACAGATCTTTGAAGAGGATGACAAGAAACTGGAGAAAGAACTACAAAGATACCCGCAACAAAAGAATCTTAAAAGTCAAATTGATATAGTTAAGCATAAAATGGGGTTGATGGAAAAAGAAAAACTGGCACAAAAAATTAGGAGAGCTAAAAAGAACTTTTTCAATGCAAATAAACCAGGCAGATGGTTAGCATACAAACTGAAAAAGGAGAATCAAAAAGGATAGCACAATTAATAGATGAAAATGGAATGGTTTGCTATGGGAATGAAGAAAAGAAAGAAATAGTACAGAAGTATTATGAGAAATTATATGACCAAGAGAATACTGAAGAAGGAAAAGTAAAACAGTACTTGCAAGAAGCAGAATTACCTGAAATACCCGATGAAATTAAGATAATGTTAGAATGGAAAATAACAATGATGGAACTGACAGAGGTGATAAATTGACAAATTACTGGGAAAGCACCTGGCCCAGATGGGTTACCAGCAGAATTCTACAAGACATTACAGGAATCCTTTAGCACTATAATGTTTGAAGTAATGAATGAGGTTTTAACAAAAACTAAAGTACCTAATTCATATGTTACTCTTATACCAAAAGAAGATACTGATCTACAACAGATAAAAAACTATAGACCGATATTCCTGCTGAACGCAGATTATCAAATATTTGCCTCAATAATGGCAGAAAAACTTAAAAGATATTTGAATTACTTTATACACAGAGGTCAAAATGGATTTTTGCCTAAGAGACAAATAAAAGACAATATGAGGATAATATTGAATACACTAGAATACTGTGAAGCACATCCAGAGAAGCAAATGGCCTTGGTTTTTTTAGATGCACAGAAAGCTTTTGATAATGTCAATTGGCAATTTATGTTGCTGCAAATGGAAGAGATGGGCTTTGGAGAAAGATTTATTAAAACAATTGAGGCAATATATTACAAACAATCAGCAAAAGTAATGATAAATAGACATTTGACAGATAATATCAATATTTAAAAAGGAACTAGGCAAGGAAGTCCACTGCAGCCATTGCTATTTGTACTGACTTTGGAAGTATTAAACAGAATCATTAGGAAAAATAAAGAAATAAAGGGAATGAAAATAAAAAAGGAGGAGTATAAATTACAGGCATTTGCAGATGATCTGGTTTTTATATTAGAAGAACCATTGGAAACAGGTTCTAAGTTGATAGAAAAGATAGAAGAATATGAGGAGGTTGCAAGACTGAAAATAAATAAAGAAAAAATTAAGATTGTAGTGAAGAACATAATGGAAAAACAAAGAAAAGCATTGATGGACAGACTAAATATCCAGATCATTAAAAAAATGAAATACTTGAGGATACAATTGACAAGAAGACGTGGAACACTCAAGAAGGACAATTACTATAGACCAGTGGTTTCCAAAGTGGGCAGTAACGCCCCCTGGGAGGTGGTGGGATGCGTTAGTGGGGTGCTAAGAGGCAAGGGGGCTGGTAGGGGCGGCGCTAAGAGGCAGCAGGGGGGCATTAGAGGCGCCGGCCCCACAGGGTCACCCCATTGATGCCCCGCTCCAGAGCAGGCGCCTCAAATGTGGCAGCTCCGATGCACCACTCCGGTGCAAGTCAATGGCATCTGTGGATCACCTAGGATGGGGGTCAGCAACATGCAGCTTTGGAGCTGCATGTGGCCCTTTAGACCCTCTCCTGTGGCTCCCTGTCATATAATCCCACCACTGGCTGGCCCTGCCCCTCGCCCTCCCCTTCACTCTTTGCCTGCCCTGATAAGAGAAGGGCTATGGTGGCAGATGGAGTCTCATTCCGTATTCTAGGGTAGGAGCGAAGCGCCCCTCTACTTGCTTCTTTTTCCATCCCTTGTTAATGCTGTATTCACCTCAGCTGCTGGGAGAGATTTGTGACTTTTCTCCAGCCTGAGACACTGGCCAGGTCAGCTTGGAGCTGATGTTCCGCACTGTAATGGGCTCCAGGAGGAGGGGGAGGGGATGGAGTGAAGTGCAGTAAATTTGAGTGTGCTGCACAGGTGCTGCAAGAGCAGCGAACAGCCATGGAGCCAGCTGTGGTGGGGCCTGGAGGGTGCACATGAGAGGAGAAGGAGAGGGAGAGGGAGGAAGGAAGCCTCTGCCATGGCGTGTGCTCATTCCTCAGCCAACCTGGATTTCCAAAAACTTGCCAAGAAGAAAGAAAAGAAGCTTCTCGCACTCTCAGAAAGCCCTGCGTGCTCCACTCAGGGCTCTTCACTATCCTTTTTTCTTCCTTCCTTTTGGAAATCTGGACTAGCTGAGGAATCAGCGGAAGCCATGGTGGAGGCTTCCCTCCTCCCCCTCCTCCTCTTGTTCTTCAGCCAGCCCAGATTTCCAAAAGGAAGAAAGAAAAGGGGACAACAAAGAGCCCCAAGGAGAGCACGCAGGGCTTTCTGAGAGAGTGAAAGAGACACAGAGACAGGGAGTGAGAGAGAGTGAGATACACACAAACACACAGAGAGAGATTCGGCTCAATTCAGCTCTGTCTGCTCCCCTCTCTCTGTCTTTGCCCAGTTTTGCAAGGATTCAGCAGCGATCTAAGGCAGCAACCTCATAGCACTGTGAGGTAACAGCCTGACTGTCACTCCTTTTGGAATGCAAGGTTTATTTTTGTATCTTTCCAGAGACAGAAATTTCCTTACAGTTATTCCCTGGGTGTGGGAGTTGGGAAGGGGAGTGGGGAGTGGGGGAGAAGAAGGGAGGAAGAGGCAGAGAGAGAGAGAGAGAGAGAGAGAGAGAGAGAGAGAGAGAGAGAGAGAGAAAGAGAAAGAGAAAGAGAAAGAGATGAGAAGGAGGAAAGGAGGGAGAGGGAGATAGAGGGAGAAAGATAGAGATGGGAGAGGGAGGGAGGAGAGAGAGAGAGAGAGACCTGATGCATCAGATTGAAATGAGGCCTAGTTTAGACTGAGACCCTTTTCCACACTGAAACATCTTTGCCAGCACATTGAAACATCTTTGGCTTCTAGTAAAGGTTTTGTGGACGAAACATGGTCAGGACTATCAAGAAGCTCTCACATTTTGTTGAGGCTTTAAACAGGATCCATTGGACCAGATCTCCACCCTAAAAAATGACTTTTCCCCAATGTATTACAGTGCCAATTCTGAAGAAGGCAAAACCAAAATGTACTGGTAAATTACAAGGAGAACACACACACACACACACACACACTCCCTTCTAACCCTGTTGGAGCAGGTGATTGGACTAGAATAGATATCTCATTATCTTTCTCCTCCTTCCTTCCCTCCTTCTTTATTTCTTTTTCTTTCTGTCCCTTCCTTCCATCCTCCCCTCTTTCTTTGTCCCTTTTTCTTTCTTTCCCTTTTCTCTTTTCTTCCTTCTCTCTTTCTCTCCCTCTTTCTTTTCTCTCTCTCTGTTTCCCTCTCTCAGGCTCACCCCATTGACTTGGTGCACTGCTTCACTCAGACTTCCTTGGGCAGGTCCCTCCAGTGCAGCAGGCTCAATGGGGTGGACCTGCGGGGCTAGCACCTAAAACGTGGCAGTGGCAGCACGTTTGAAAAGTCGAGCAAAACCAGAGGTCGGTAATTTTTGCTGCAAAGAATCACAAAATCTTCTGGGTTGTGCACAAGAAGGGACACATATGTCAATGCAACATAAAATAAAGAAATACAAATAAAACAAATCAATCAAAAGAATCGGCAAAGCATCTCTGATTAGATTTTATTCACTACTAGAATCTAATCAGAGATGCTTTGCCAATTCTAGTCCAATGACCTGTTCCAGCAGGGTTAGAAGGGAGCGTATGAGTATGTGTGTGCATGGCTGTCAAAACTCCAAAAACAGGTTAAGAAGCTCTGGGGAGGCCAGTCATAAATTAGAACACTTGCTAAACAACTGGCCATTAAGTGAGGACCACTTGTATTTGGTTTGCCAGTCACCTGGCCATGCCCACCCAGTCACATGACCACCAAACCATACCTACATGGTCATGTGACCAGCAAGCCACTCCCAGCCTGCAAGGTACGCCACCCAGTCACATGACCAGCAAGCCATGCCCTCAAATTAGGCCATGCCCACAGAAATTTAAATCCCACCCCTGGGTGGGGGACACCAAGGATGAGTTTGTAGCACAAAGGGGGCGGTGGACTGAAAAAGTTCGGGAACCACTGGACTAAAACAACAGATTGCTGCAGACTTGGAAAAATGGAAAAACGTACAATTATCTCTAACAGGGAGAACATCTACAATTAAAATGAATATATTATCAAGAATATTATATTTGTTCCAGACAATTCCAATAAAATTAGGGAAAGAATACTTTGAGGATTTAAATAAAATGATGTTGAAATATATATGGCAGGGGGAAAAGACAAGAATTAAGTTAAAACTGTTACAGGACACTAGAATGAGAGGAGGTTTTGGATTACCCAATTGGGAATTATATTATCAAGCAGTAATATTGATGTGGATGAAAGAATGGATTGTCTTGGGAAATACTAGACTGTTAACATTGGAAGGTCATGATCTGCAATTGGGGTGGCATGCATTTTTATGGTATAAGGAAAGTAAGGCGCATGGATATTTCTGGAGACATTATATTCGAGATGCTTTATTATCAATATGGGAGAAAATAAGGGAACATTATTTGAAAATACCAGTCTGGTTATCGACCATAGAGGCATTTGTGTATCCAAATGTATTTAAAATGGAACATATTGTTAGATATAATGAAATTTTAAACGAAAAGGGTGAACTCAGAACAAAGCAAGAACTAGATGAACAAGGGATGAACATGAATTGGTATTCATATATGCAAATACATTCTAGATATGAAAAAGATAGTAAGATAGATGGGTTTTATAAAGAATTGACTGAATTAGATATTAACAGGTACTGAAGAGAAGATGATTAAAAAACTATATGGTTATTTATTAGGAGTGAAATTAGAAGAAGAACAAGTTAAAGAAACGATGATTGCTTGGGGGAAAATTTTTGGCTATGGGATAGATTTGGATAAATGGCAGAAATTATGGACTAGAAATTATAAATTAACAATGTCAACAGCCTATAAAGAGAATTTGTATAAGATGTTTTATAGGTGGCATCTACCCCGGCAAGAATAGCAAAGATGTTTAAGGATAAATCAGCGAAATGTTGGAAATGTCATCAGATATCTAGATAATATTACCATATGTGGTGGACATGTGCAGAAGCTAAAAGATACTGTACTAAAATACACACATGGTTGGAAAAAATGATAAAACAACATATAGACTTAAAACCAGAGATATTTTTATTAGGGATTTTGCCTGAAGGTCATCGTAAAGAAATAACTGTCACAGCCTGCTAAGCACTGGATACATTTACCACAAATCACGTTACTCACAAATCAGTGAAACACGATGAAAAAGCTTTAATGTAGAATCTCGATGACATTCAGTATTGACAGTAACAATGATCTGTTCAAAGTCAGTGTTGAGAGCAACCATCTCCCCACACTGACTTTATAACAATTAACACAGCATAACCCTGTAATTTACAATAACCCTGCTATTACACCCCGTGATCCAATAAACATATAACAACCCTATCATTACATCCATGCGCCCTGCAATCACCCTTACACGCCTCCACCCCGTGCCTAAATGCTCCCTCTACATTCTGCCTTAAAGAACTCTTGACTTAAAAAAACAAGCCTGTATTCTAAACAGTCTGCAGCATCTGGTTTCGCTCCTGCCCGCCCCCCCACAAGACCCCAGCAGAGAAGATGAGCACGGCAGCCGTATAAGCACAGCCACATCACTGCCACTGTTCATGATGGCTGCGGGGAGGAACGGAGCTGTCAGGGAAGGACAGGAGCCACCAGGGAAGTGCAGAACTTTAGCCAGGGAGATGCAGGCAGGACGTCAGTATGAAGGCGACGCAACGTGGCAGCCCAGTATTCAGCTGCAACGCCACCTCCACTCGGCACAGCAGGACGACGGAGCGCCGCACCTCAAGACGTTGTCAGGACTGGAGTGTGACAATAACATATTTGATTATTAATGTAATAACAGCAGCTAGAATTGTATTTGCACAAAATTGGAAAAATGAGAAAAATCCGACAGAGGAAGAAATGATTAAGAAAACAATGGAATGTGCAGAAATGAGTAGATTAACATTAGCAATTAGAGAGAAAGAAGAAAAGGAGTATTATAAGATCTGGGATTTATTTTATGAACAGCTAGATAGAAGAGTAAGAAATTGAAGTATATTGTAATAGTAATGATATATTATAATTGACTATTTTTGAATAAGTTATAATATGAATACAATTTAGTAAGAGTTAAGATTTGCTTTTACAAATAGCCTGGAATTGAAATTAAAACTTTAATGATAGTATAATAATGATAATGTCAGACTTCCAGCAATCCTTCATTTGAAACATTAACTCCGAGACCAACATATTCTCAAAGTGATTTATTCAAAACAAAAAAAAAGACTGGTATCTTCCGGTGGAATTTCAGTACTGGAATCCTACCAGCTCATCCCACAAAATTTCATCTACCTCCACCCCCTTTTTCACACCTCATTAATCAGATGAACCAATGATCTGCATTCTCAATTCTTTGCTACGCCACTCTCTGTGACCTTGAACTAATAACTCATAATAACT
This sequence comes from Notechis scutatus, assembly GCF_900518725.1. The sequence goes on along the minus strand of NW_020717174.1, from coordinate 153,850 downwards.
CATAATAAGTTTTTTTCCCCTAAGAACTTGTTAAGCCTGGATTCCCCAACGGGTGTTAAGGAAAACAAACTAAACAGAACGTGCAGCGAAGTCAGATAGGAAGACAGGTAAATGTGTGAGATAAGTTTTCTAGTTAACACGCAGTAAAAATACAGATACGCTTGTGCTATCAAAAATATATTTTATTCCATTTAAGAATTATAGCATAGTCAAACAAATGGTCCATTAGTCATATATCAATTTCAGTCAAGTCTTGTCGAGGATACTCTATTTGCAAAGTCCGTGTTGAATAGCCAATGTCAGTACACTTACAATAAATCAGTCCAATCTTTATCTTCTCTCCGTTGAGAAAAATCAACACTCCTTTTTCTCTCCCCGTTTCAGCAAGAACGCAGTCATCAATCCATCTAGTAATTAGGGATCAGTAAGCCAGAGAGAGAGAGCTGCAATTGCCTTGCTTCTTATATAGTGCTTTTACAACCACACCCTTAATTACATTCCTGCAGTTAAAGTTACACACACTTTAACTAACAAACCATGATACCATATTTATTATTTTTACCCAAACCAGTTAGGGTAAACAATGTTATCCCTAACAGAACTATTCAATACATCACTTCCTCCCTCCAGAACTCTATGGCAACGATGAATCCCAGAGTTGACAGATACAATATGATATAGAATGCTGATTAGAATATAATACGAATGGAGTGGAGAAAAGTCAGTGGGAACAACAGTTGAGGTGGTCGGTCACCCGTCTCAGGGCTCACACTCACCATACCTGTAGGGGGTGGGGGATGCAGCGGCAGTGAGGTGGCAATGGCGATGGTGGCAAGGAAGGCAACAGCAATTCTGCCGGCGGTGGGGCTTCCGGGACCAGCCTACCCCGGCCACCTGTCAGCTGTTCCTGCAGCCGCAAACATGGTGCATCGGGACAAGGCTTGTACTATTTCTTCACAGTGACTGTCCAACTGGGGTTTTCTGGATAGGGCATCCGCCAATATGTTTTTTTGTCCGGGGATATATTTCATGTTGAAGTTGAATCGCTTGAAGTGTCGGGCTTCACGAAACACCTCACTCGACAGAATCTGAAGCTTCAGGGAGTGAGGGAGAAGGAGTGGAGGAAGCAAACAACGCTGTTGGATAACGTTCTAATGATAATCTAAGTTCAGGAGGGGAACTCAGGAACTTATTTACATGTCCATGATCGGCTATGAAGAATTGGCAACGAACAACATCAGGGCAATAAATCCACAAAGAGGGGGAGTAGGGATGATGGTGTTTATCAGCATGTAACATTAAACTGGGTGAAGGATTAAGGAGGGTGACCGCAGGAATGGGAGGCATACAGGGTAGCTGGGAATCGCGGGTAGTTAGTATGCGATGTAGGCTGTCACATTATAGGGTTAATAGGGTAATTGGGAAGTAAGTGCAGGGCAGAGACAGACTGTGATTAGGTGGGTGGGGTAAAGGGTTAAATTACAATGAAAGGAGATTGATTTCAGTGCTAACCTTGTTTGTTTTATCTGTGCTTGCCGGTTACTGTGCTAGGAGCAATAAAAAAGAATTACAAACCGCTCAGTTTCTAACTTATTGCCTACGCTCTACAGAATCACGGGTAAGAGAAGGTTAGCACTCCCTTGTTTATTGTTGCGTTGCTGTTGGACTTTGTGATATGGCTGAAGGGCTGGAGCCAGAAATGCCAATGGCAGAAGCAATGGAGGAGGTTGCTGAGGATGTTGAAGAGGAGAGAAAGGAAACGGAGGGGGAAAAACCAGTGGGTCCTCATACCCAAACAATATCTCATCCCATGGTAAGGACGAAGATAAGGAAGTCGGTGTGTTTGAGTGAACCGCCTGACGTTGCTGAGGAAAGCCTGGAGGATTGGAGAACACAACGAAACACTTATGGAAGGGGTGTAGCACTGGAGGACTGGAGGGTAAGGAGATGGCCAGGAGGAGACGAAGGGAGTTGTATGCCTCCAGGTAGTACTACATTAGATATGTTACAATTTGGAGAACTGTCTGTTCAGGAAGTCTCTATGGCTCCTTTCATCTAAGGAATTGGGTCAGACCATGAAGCGCAGTACATTGGTAGGGAAGCCCTTAAGAAGTTCCAGTCCTGTAACTCTGGGAGTAGAAGCAATGAAACCATTGGAAAGACAAGAGTTGCGATAGAAAAAAAATGTTGATACTGTTTCTGCACCCCCTGGTCAAAAAGGTTTACCGGGAAGAAGAACTTCTGAGATGTTATGTATCTTATCAACAAAACGATTGGTCTGAATTGTTACCATTCGCAGAGTTAGCTTATAATAACGCTATACATAGCAGCACAGGATATACCCCGTTCCAAATAGTGTATGGGACTGAAGTGTTACCGATTCCAGGATTGCCACATAATAAAGAAACACTAGTAACTCAGGAGCAATGGTCAGAAAAAATACAACGGTCTTGGAAATCGGTAAGGGAAACATTACATGATGCATTCATTGCATACAAAAAACAGTTTGATAAACGGAGAAGTGAACCCAAACCATTTTGCATTGGAGATCTCGTGTATCTTTCCACGAAATATATAAATATGGGTCTTCCTTGTAAGAAACAAGGTCCCAAATACATTGGACCTTTCCCCATTGTAAAAGTGATTAATCTTGTAACTGTACAATTGAAATTATCATCACGATATAGAAAAATACATCCCGTATTTCATTGCAGTTTATTGAAACGAGTATATAAAGATGCAGACCCATCCCAACTACCTCCTGGCCCAATAAAGGATGATGAATATGAGGTGAAAGAAATATTGGCTGCCAAAAAAATGAGGGGGCAGTTACAATACTTAGTAAAATGGACAGGGTATCCCATATCAGAAGCATCATGAGTTAAGCATACTGATGTACACGGTCCTCGATTATGTCAAAAATTTCATAGGAAAAATCCACATAAAGAAAAGGAAACGACATAGGGCTAAGATGATAAATGATTTTCATCCCCTCTATTTCATTTCCAGGGAGACCAGTGGAAGAGGGGGCAGCCTGTCGGGCTTCGCAAAACACCTCGCTTGACAGAATCTGAAGCTTAGGGGAGTGAGGGAGAAGGAGTGGAGGAAGCAAACAACGCTGCTGGGTAACGTTCTAATGATTGATAATCTAAATTCAGGAGGGGAACTCAGGAACTTATTTACATGTTCATGATCGGCTATGAAGAATTGTCAACAAACAACATCAGGGCAATAAATCCACAAAGAGGGGGAGTAGGGATGATGGTTTTTATTAGCATGTAACATTAAACCAGGTGAAGGATTAAGGAGGGTGACCGCAGGAACGGGAGGCATACAGGGTAGCTGGGAATCGCGGGTAGTTAGTATGCGATGTAGGCTGTCACATTATAGGGTTAATAGGGTAATTGGGAAGTAAGTGCAGGGCGGAGACAGACTGTGATTAGGTGGGTGGGGTAAAGGGTTAAATTACAATGAAAGGAGATTGATTTCAGTGCTAACCTTGTTTGGTTTATCTGTGCTTGCTGATTACTGTGCTAGGAACAATAAAAAAGAATTACAAACCACTCAGTTTCTAACTTATTGCCTATGCTCTACAGAATCATGGCTAAGATGAAGTATTGAGCCCAGAGGACTTGTTTAGGTGATAGTCTCCGAGGGGTCTTTAGAGCCTCGAGGTTTTTGTGATCAGTCCATACCTCAAATGGCTCCTTCACCCCTTTTAGGAAATGCCTCCAGGTCAACAAAGCCCATCATACGGCAAATGCTTCTTTCTCCCAAACCCCCCATCTTCGCTCTGCGCCTGTTAATTTTTTGGATACATAAGTGCAAGGCATCAGTCGGTTCTGAGAGTCTTTTTGTAGCAGAACGGCCGCTACTGTTACATCACTCGCATCAGCTTGGACTATGAAAGGTTTGGTCGGGTCTGTGTGCTGGAGAATGGGCTCTGCAGCAAAGAGGCATTTTAAGGCTTCAAAAGCTTTCTGACAGTCCATGGTCCAAGCCAGGGGTTGACTGGGCTTCGGTTTGGTGGGTGACGGACCCGTTTTTAATAACTCCATTAGAGGGAGGGCAACCTCGGAAAAAGAAGGAATGAATTGTCTATAGAAATTGGCAAAACCCAAAAATCTTTGAAGTTGTTTTCATTTTTTGGGAGGTTGCCAGTCCAGCACGGCTTTCACCTTTCCAGGGTCCATCTCAATTCCCAGGTTGGATATTCGGTAGCCTAAGTAGTCCAGCGACTCCTTGTGGAATTCGCATTTTGAGAGCTTTACATATAATTTGGCGGCTAGAAGTTTTTCTAGGACTTGCCTTACCAATTTGACATGTTCTTCGATGGTTTCACTGAATATAAGGATGTCACTCAGGTAGATGAGGACCCCTCGGTATAGGTGCAGATGTAACACTTCATTGATGAGTTGCATAAATACTGCAGGGGCTCCCTGAAGTCCGAACGGCATGACTTTGAATTGGAAACTACCTAAAGGGCAATTAAAGGCTGTTTTCCACTCGTCTCCCTCTTTGATGCGGACCCGGTAGTAAGCTTCTCTTGGATCTAGCTTGGTGAATACCTTGCCTTTTGACAGGTGGTTTAATAGGTCTTTCATTTTGTTGCTGTATAGTCCAGTTTATTGTCTACAATTCCATTGAAATCC
>NW_020717174.1:130746-144198 GCF_900518725.1 Notechis scutatus | reverse complement strand
GGATTTCAATGGAATTGTAGACAATAAACTGGACTATACAGCAACAACAACAAAGCAAAACAGAAAGACTCTCCCTAAATCCTTTTTTAAAATGATAGATGAAATAAATTTAAAAGATATATGGAGAGAAAGAAATCCTAAAATTAAACAATTTACTTTTTATTCAAATAGACATTTATCATGGTCCAGAATAGATATGATTTGGATCTCAACAGAACTAATATCTAACATTCAGGAAACAAAGATTGAAACAAGTACTTGCGCAGACCACAACCCAATGACAATCAAATGGAAAGGACAAAAAAGAAGATCGAGATGGACGTTAAATAATACTATTTTAAAGGAAAAAGACTTTACACAATGGATGGAGAAAGAATTGGCCTTCTTTTTTAGAGAAAATAAAAAAGAAGATACTTCAATTCAGAATGTTTGGGACATAATGAAGACATATGCTAGAGGCTTGATAATAGACTATATAAGGAAAAAGAACATAAGGAAAAGGCAAGCCACTAAAGTTTTAGAAGATGAGCATAAAAGACTTGAAAAAGAACTACAGAAAATGCCACAGAAAAAAGACATTAAACTAAAGTTGGACATAATTAAACATAAAATGGGTCAGGTAGAGAAAGAAGAATTGGCACAGAAAATTAGAAGTGCTAAACAGAATTACTTTGAAGATGCAAATAAACCAGGTAGATGGCTAGCATATAAATTGAGAAAGGAGAAAGAATCAAGGAAAATACCACAGTTAATAGATGATCAAGGCCAAGTTCGCTATGGTAATAAAGAGAAAAAGGAAATTATTTGAGACTTCTATGGGCAACTATATAAGCAAGAGAATATTGATGAGGAAAGAGTAAAACAGTATTTACAGAATGCTAACCTACCTAAGATACCTAAAGAGACTGAAAAAATGTTAGAAAGTAATATAACAATGATGGAACTAACTGAAGCACTCAAGAAGCAAAATAATGGAAAAGCACCGGGTCCAGATGGGCTTCCGGCAGAATTTTATAAAGCACTACAAGAATCACTGAGCCTTCCATTGTTAGAAGTCATGAATGAAGTTTTGTTAAAGAAGAAGATACCCAAAACATGGTCAGAAGCCTATATCACACTTATTCCAAAAGACGAGGCTGATCCATTGCAAATTAAGAATTATAGACCTATTTCTTTACTAAATGCAGACTATAAAATATTTGCTTCAATTTTGGCAGAAAGATTTAAAAAATACTTAAATAATTTTATTCATCCAGATCAAAATTGATTTCTGCCAAAGAGACAAATCAAAGACAACATGAGAGTAATCTTGGATACTTTGGAATATTATGAGGCACATCCCGAAAAGCAAATGGCTTTGATATTCTTAGATGCCCAAAAGGCATTTGATAATGTGAATTGGAGATTTATGTTACTATTATTGGAACAGATGGGTTTCGCCATAAAATTTATTCAAGCAATACAAGCCATATACCATAAGCAAACGGCAAAGGTAATGATAGAGGGAGAATTTACAAATTCTATCAATATAAGAAAAGGTACAAGACAAGGATGCCCACTATCACCTTTGCTATTTGTATTAACTTTGGAAGTGCTGAATAGAAATATTAGAGATGATAAAAGGAATGAAAATCAAAAAGGAAGAATTTAAATTGCAAGCCTTTGCGGATGACTTGGCCTTTATTTTGGAAGACCCTTTAGAAACAGCTCCAAAATTATTGGAAAAGATAGAGACTTATGGTGAGGTGGCTGGTTTGAAAATAAATAAAGATAAAACAAAGATTTTGACAAAGAACATGCTACTAAGACAAAGAGAAGAACTGGCAGATCTATTGAAAATTCAAGTTACGAATAAGATTAAGTATTTGGGGATACACTTGACACCAAGGTGTAGTACATTAAAAGAGAACAATTATATTAAACTCAAACAACAGATAGAGTTAGATTTGATAAAATGGGAAAATCTACAATTGTCATTAATAGGGAGAATTTCAACAATCAAGATGAATATCCTACCCAGAATCTTATACTTGTTTCAAACAATACCAATTAGGCTTGGAAAAGACTATTTTGAAGATTTAAATAAAATTGTGTTGAAGTATATATGGCAAGGCAAGAAAGCGAGAATAAAGTTAAAACTTCTACAAGATGCTAGAACTAGAGGAGGATTTGGTCTGCCTAATTGGGAGTTGTACTATCAAGCTGCAAATTTGATGTGGGTTAAGGAATGGATAACATTAAGAAAGACTAGATTGTTGACACTAGAAGGACACGATTTGTTGTTGGGTTGGCATGCTTTTCTATGGTATAAGGGAACTAAAACACAGGGCTATTTTAGAAGAAATCATATACGGGAGTCTTTGTGGTTAAATTGGGAGAAGATTAAAAGACAATGTTATTTGAAAATTCCAGTTTGGTTATCGACTATTGAAGCATTTTCTTATCCTATAATATCTAAAAAGGAACAAACAGTTAGATATGGGGAAATATTGGATGAAAGGGGTGAACTTAAATTGTTGCAAAACTTAGAGGAACAAGGTATAAAGATGAATTGGTTTTCATATGCGCAAATACATTCAAGGTATGATGAAGATTTTAAAACAGAAGGATTTTATGATAAATTGACTGATTTAGACAAGATTTTGACAGGTACTGATGAAAAGGTGATTAAAAAATTATATGGTTACTTATTGGAAATTAAACTAGAGGAAGAACAAGTTAAAGAAACTATGATTGCTTGGGGGAAGAATTTTGGATATGGGATTGATTTAGAGAAATGGCAAAAATTGTGGTCTCAAAATTATAAAATGACAATGTCAACAGCATATAAAGAAAATTTGTATAAGATGTTTTACAGGTGGCACCTCCCCCTGACAAGAATAGCAAGAATGTTCAAGAACAAATCTGAAAAGTGCTGGAAATGTCATCAGATACCTGGCTCGTATTACCATAAGTGGTGGACTTGTGAGGATGCTAGAAAATACTGGACTAAAATTCGCATGTGGTTGGAAAAAATGACAAAGAAACATATAGACTTGAAACCAGAGATTTTTTTATTGGGAATTTTACCTGATACATACAGTAAAGAATTGAAATACCTGATTGTAAATGTATTAACAGCGGCTAGGATTATATTTGCTAAAAACTGGAAAAATGAGAAAATACCATCGCAGGAAGAAATCATTAAGAAAATATTGGAATGTGCTGAAATGAGTAGATTGACATTTGAAATTAGAGAACAAGAGGATAAACAATTTTATAAAATTTGGGACCTTTTCTATCAATGGTTAGATAATTTTACACAATAATAGAATATCTAGAATTTTAGAAAATAACGAATATATAAAGATATATTTTATTTTATTTTATTTTATTCGATATCATATCTATAAAATGTTTTTAGGATAGATCGGGTAGGATTATATGAATTGTTATAAAATAAACTAAGTAAATTATAGTTATCTCGCAAAGTATGAATGAATAAAATTATAGTCAAATGATTGTTTAATAGTGATACTAGGGTATTTAATCTTTGATTGATAATATGAGTTATTATGTGATGTAACTGTAATTGAGACTACGAAATGGATGCACAAAAAATTGGTAAACCAACCGACACACTGCTTGTACATTTATGAAAGAAAGCTGGATGTTTTTATGTTTTGTTTGTTTTGTTTGTCTTTAAAAACCAATAAAATTGTTTACAAAAAAAACAAAAACAAAAAAAACAAGTAATGCCATTGTGAAAAAATTTTTAAACAACCCAAATGTTTTTAGTCTTTCAAATAATAATTTCCAAAGGTCCCAAAGTCACCAAGCAATCCAAATACACACAGTCTGTTTCATTTAGCACTTTCTTCTTTTTATACTTTCTCTTCCTGGGGTTACAGTTCAGTTGCAAAGTTCCAAAATATATCTTTTAGAAGTCTTGTTACAATTTAACTCTAGTCTTATAAGTTCCAAGCAGCCTCCTCCAGCAAAATCTTAATATTAATTCTTTTCTTCTCCCTTCCCACTTATAGCAAAAAAAAATTTTTTTCCCCAATGTTCAGAAATCTTTAATGTCCCCTTGGCTTTAACTTTCAAATTTAATTACCTGCTGATGCCAAAATGGGTTTTTCCGATTTCCATCTGCTATCACCGTAAGGAAGGAGAGTGAGAAAAAACAAACTTTTCCTTTCTACTTTCATTCGCCGCTTTTTCCGATCTTCTTTGGGAACGATGTATCTTTAATGAAGTGTAAATTCCAGGGTATTTAAATGTTACTTATTATCCCGGTCAGCCAAAAACTTTCACTTCTCAGCTTCCTCCTGCACATTCTTATCCGGATGAAAGCTTCTTTGTGGCGGCCATTGCTCCACCGCTTTTGGAAAAGGGAGTTAAGCCAGCTGAGGAGGGGGGTTGCGATTCCCCCGGACCCCTGCCGGATCTCCCCTATCTTCAGTTACCTCTACGGGGTAACTATTAGCCCCCAAATCCGGCTGGATCGGGGGCACTCCAGTGGCGAGCGCAGCAGAAACCGCGCACGATCGCGGATTCCTGCCGCCGCCGAAGCCTTGCAAACCGGAAGTCTGGATCAATGACATTCTTAAAGTAGTGTAAAGTCATCCTTTCAGGCCAATCCATGAGATGGCTGGCGACCCTTCTAAAGTCCCAAATAAAGTCTGATAAGGGTCGCTTGCCTTGTCTCATTTCCATTAGCTTCTCTTCATTTTCTGCCACCCGATCTGGATTTTCGAATCTGAGTCTCAATAATTGAATAAACCCATTGACATCTTGTAATTCTGGGGCTTGTTCATTGTGTAGCTGGGCCACCCAGTCAGATGCACCCCCCTCATACATCCCATCTGTAATGGCAGTAACCAAATCACACTCTGTCGCGTATTGGTCTCCAAATTGGTCTATGTGGGACCAAATTCGAGTGAGGAAGTAATTAAAACATTCATGGCGCCCGTCGAAAATGGCTTTGAACTGGATGGTCTGGTGTGGGTCACAGTTGGGGAGGTGGTACGGGCCTGGCACCTGCAGGTTGTGCTGGAATGAAGGGAGCCTGATGGGGTGCGTATATAGATTGGCCAGGGCCCCTGAGGCTTGTCTGGGTTGTGCCTCTCTGAAAATGGGGCCCCTGCAGGGTTGCTCCAAGTGGGGTTTGAATTGGTGGTTGCCAGGAGGAAGGTGGGTATTGCTTTTCCTTTTGCCTTGGTGGAGGGGGAGTGGCTGCTGTCTGTTGTCTGGGCAGATCCCCTTCAGACCAGGGCTTTGTTGGCACTGGTAGCCATTGGCACTGAATCCACCCCTGGCCTGGATAAAATCCCCACCCTGGAGGGATACTTTCTGCAGGGGGTAACCTCTTCTCTGGGGAGTGGGGAGCAGGGCTTGGATGTTACAACATACCTCTGTTAGTCAGGACCTCTTGTTGGCGTGGGCTTTCACGCTGGGCCTCTCCAATCGGCATCTGGGCAATTTTCTCTTCCCCCATGCATTTTGGGAATGAGAAGGTGGGTGATGCCAGGCTCCAACTTGTCCCGATAAGTTGTGGCTTTGAGACCAAACCTCCCACTCTTAATTGCTCAAATTGCTGTGGTAACTCTGCTAATGACTGGCTCCCAGAATAAATCTTGGGGTTGTCTTCTTGAGAGAGTTCCAATTCCATTTGGGCATTGTCCTGTGCTGCATACAGAGAGCTAGGGAGGATTTTTTCTCCAGGCTGTTTAAGGTGGTCCGACAGCTCTCCACGAACTGGACTACCTTGGCCTGGCTCCCAAATCTTCTCCCTCCTCTGCAAGTCTGAAAGCATCCATCATCTCCTCCAAAAGGGGGCTGGATGATTCAGATGGTGCTGGAGGGGGCCCCATGCCCCCTCCTGCTCACCTTCAATGTTGGCTGAATCTTGAGCCTCTTCCATCGCTGGAAGAAGGTCTCTGGGGTTATCAGCAAAGCCCGTTAGCAATGATGAGTACTGAAATAAATGTCAGACGTCCAGAAATCCTTCGTTCCAAAACAGTAACTCTGAGCCGACATAATCTCAAAGTGCCTTATTAGAAACAAAACATTCTAGCATCGTCTGGTGGAATTTCAGTACTGGAATCCTACCAGCTCATCCCACAAAATTCCACCTACCTCCACCCCCTTTTCTACACCTCATTAATCACATAAACCAATGATCTGCATTCTCAATTCTTTGCTATGCCACTCTCTATGACCTTGAACTAATAACTCATAATATTTTTTTTTCTCTAAGAACTATTCAATACTTCACTTCCTCTCTCCAGAACTCTATGGCAACGATGAATTCCAGAGTTGACACTGGAACATACAACTTCCCTCCCACCCAAGCTAAATCGTGTTTCATTAAACAGCTGTTTTTGTGGTTCAAAAACCATTCATCAGTAGTCAATGCCTGTTTAAAAGCCTGAGTGGTGGCATTGTCAGTTAAGGTTTCTTGTTTCGTTTGGGATCTGGTGATCACTTTAGCAGCTAGCTGATTGCTTTTTAGTATAGGCTTGACTATGTCTGGTTTTGCATTATTGTATTGCAGTTTTCTAGATAGTGCATCTGCCAGAAAAATTTCCCCACAGGGAGATATTTAAGAGTAAAATCAAATCATTTCAAGTACTGGGCCTATCGTACTTGTTTTGGGGAGAGTTTCTTTGGGGCTTTGAGGGCTTCTATATTTTTGTGATCAGTCCAGACCTTGAAAGGAATTTTGCTTCCCTCTAGGAAATGCCTCCAAGTTAAAAGTGCCCAAGGGACTGCATAAGCCTCTTTCTCCCAAATGGCCCATCTTTGTTCAGTTTCATTCAGTTTTTGGGATGTGTAAGCACACAGTTGTAGTTGGTCTTGCTCATTCGTTTGAAGCAGGACTGCCCCTATTGCCACATCACTAACATCTTCTTGTATGACCAATGGTTTCTCTGTATCCGGATGCTTTAGGATTGGTTCTGCTGAGATTAATTGTTTAAGTTTTTCAAATGCCACTTGGCATTCCATTCTCCAGTTTGAAGGTTGTTTTGGTTTGGGGTTACCCTCCCCTTTCATCTTTAGAAGGTTGGTAATGGGGAGGGCAATCTGTGCAAAAGCAGGAATAAACTGGTGGTAAAAATTGGTGAATCCCAGGAAACTTTGTAGCTGCTTACATGTACAAGGTGGTGCACAATCAATTACCACCTGTACTTTTGGGGGGTCCATTTCTACGCCCTGATGTGAGATGCAGTACCCCAAATAATCATTTTTTTTCTTGGTGGAATTCGCATTTACAGAGTTTGGCATAGAGTTTGGCTGAACAGAGCTTGTTTAGCACAGACTGGACCAGTTTCACATGTTCCGCTTTTGTTTCAGTATATATTAAAATGTCATCTAGATAAATCAGGACCCCTTTATATAAATGCTCATGTAGTACTTTGTTTATTAACTGTATAAAGCAGTGATGGCTAACCTTTTCAGCTTGGTGTGTCGAAAATCGGGAAAAAGTGTAGCCTTCCTCGGGTCATGTGTCACTTCAAGAAATATCAATAATTTGGTTTATGACGGACTGGGCTGGGGTGATCACACAGGGCTGTGAAACTTGTCTCCCTGGTCTCAGGGCTGCAGGTGCAGGATGTGGGGATCGGAAGGCCACCTTACAGGGCTGTGAACCTCATGGATCTCCTTTCCTCCTGTAGCGTTCCTGAGGTAATGAAACTGACAAACCTCAGTTTATGGCGGTTAAAACTGGTTCTCTGCTGCAAAGATCTTGCAGCAGTGGTGACACCACGCCTCCACGCAACAAGCAGGGAGCAGGGATTGGAGCAGAGCACAGGCAGCCTCTAAATGTGCAGGTTTTCCCCACTCCAACAGGTGTGTCAGTCAAAGTGCCTCGGCGTGTCATGAGTGACACACGTGTCATAGGTTAGCCATCACTGGTATAAAGACTTCTGGGGCCCCTTGTAGTCCAAATGGGAGTACTTTGAATTGATAGCATCTAAGGAGAGTGTTAAACGCTGTTTTCCATTCGTCCCCCTCCTTTATTCTGATCCGGTAATAAGCTTCTCTTAAGTCCAGTTTTGAGAAAATTTTCCCTTTAGAGAGGTGTGCTAGCATGTTTTTCATAAGGGGGAGGGGGTACATATTTTCCACACTCACAGTGTTTAGGTTCCTATAGGCCATACAAATACGCATCGAGCCATCTTTTTTTTCTCTAAACAATACTGGGGCTGTGATTTTTGGTCGAGCTTGCTCGATGAAACCCCTCACTAGGTTCTTGTCAATGAATGCCCTCAGTTCTTTCAGCTCCCTTGGGGACATGCTATACATCTTTGGTTGAGGGAGTTTGGCACCGGGTAGAATTTCAATCACACAGTCAGTGGAGGGGGGAGGGGGGCAGCTCGTCAGAGGCTTTTTCACTGAAAGCCTTGGCCAGGTCCCTGTAGTCTTTAGGTATGCCCTGGGTTGGCATGGGGTAACCAGGCATTGCTGTTTCTTGGTGCTCCACCCCCCCCCCCCCCCCCCCCGTATCTTTAATTGAATTCTCTGCAAAAGAAATCTTTAACTGTAACTGAAATCTTACAATGCCTTGCTTCCAATTTATTTTGGGGTTCCATTTTTTCAGCCACGCAAGGCCCAGGACTAGTGGCCATTACATGCTGGGTGCCACTATGAATGTGAACATCTCTTCGTGGCTCTCCATGCCTATTTGTAAAGGCTCAATGGAGAAGGTGGCTAGCTCCCCCCTGCTACTGATTCATCTAATTGACAAAAAAGGGATGGGGGTTTTCAATTTTCTTAAATTAATCCCTAATTTCCCTACCAGAGTTGGATGAATTAAACAGTGGGTGCACCCTGAGAGCAGTAAAGTGGAGATTTTTATCTCCCTGTCTTGGCTGGGAATAAAGTCTTAAGGGGAGAGGAAGTGGTACAATTGGTTTGCTTACCAGCTTCCCTTGGGGTGGGGATTTCTTCCACACTCGTCCCGCTCAGTATTGGTTTCTGGCCATATCGATCTCAGCCTCTTTGGCAGTGAGATACCACTCATGTAGGCGGTTTGGTGCACCTCGGGCCATGCAGGTGTTGTAGAGGTCATCACCCAGCCCATTTTTAAAACAGCTTACCAGGATATCGTCTTGCCAGTATATGCAGCATGTGAGGTCTCAGAACTCTTCGGTATACTCTGCCACTGCCCACCATTCCTGCTTCACGACTTTGATGTGGTCACGGGCTTTGTGATTGGCAAGGGGGTCTTTGAATCAATGTTGCAGGGCCATCATGAAGCAGTTGAAGTTTTGCAGTTCTGGCGTGTCAGCGTTATGCAGGGTTACCATCCACCTGGCAGTGGCTCCCTCCAAAGCTAGGGTAACGACTCAAACCCGGGCCCCTTGAGTCTGGAAGTCATGCCCATACTCCTGCATATATGTGAGCACGTGTGCCATGAAGAATCCCAGTTGTTGCAGGTCCCCATCAAATTTCACCCCAAGGGGGGAGTCTTTTGTTCCAGTTGCAGGGCTCAGGGCTGACCTGGAATGGGTCCCGGTGCCCACGCTGCTCAAGGGGGGGTTGCTGGTCCCCCGGCTGCTGCTGCTTGCTGAGAGAGGAATATGGGGAGAGGAATATGGGGAGATGTGCGACTTTTCTCCACACCAAGAGGGCTGCTCTCTCTCTCACCTCCATTCTCAGCGTGGAGAAAAGTCAGCAGGAGCTGCAGTTGAGGTGGTCGGTCACCCATCCTAGGGCTCACACTCACCATACCTGCAGGGGGTGGGGCATGCAGCAATGGTGATAACAGCAAGGAAGGCAACAGCAATTCCGGCAGCTTTGGGGCTTCCAGGACCAGCTCCCCCCGCCACCTGTCAGCTGTTCCTGCGGCTGCCCACGTGGTGCATGAGGGCTTCTAGGCTCTGCTCCCCACAGCTGCTGTCAGCTGTCCCGGACTTGATCAAGGGGCACCTTGCCGAAACTCTCTCACTGTCCCAGCTAGAGCAGCAGGGGAGCGAAGCAGCTGCTGACCCGGCAGGAGCTGACACGAGCCTCTCCATGTGTTCTCCTGCTGCTCTTGCTGGGAGAATGACAGTCTTTCTTGGCACAGTGAAAAGCTTGCAAGTCCCCCTTCCATCGGGAAATGGCTCTGGGTGACAGAGAGAAACAGAATTCAACCTGGCTGCTTCCCTGCCACCCAGAGCCATTTCTCGATGGGAGGGGGACTTGCAGGCTAAATTTTGCTGTGTTGGGAAAGACTCTCTCACTCTCACAGCTAGAACAGCAGGGGAGAGAAGCAGCTGCTTACCCCGCCAAAGCTGACATGGAGCTGCTCCATGTGTTCTCCGGTGAAAGCAAATGGTGGTGTGGGGGAAGGGCAACCGGTGGCAGCGGCAAAAGGCAAGTGGTGGTGGGGAAAGGTGACCAATGGTGGCAGAGCCTCACTCACCCAGGGAGAAGGCAGGCAGCAATGGCTGGCCTGGCAGGCGGGCAAAAGCAGGCTGCAGACAGCGATGTTGCGCATGCGCAATAAGGACTTATTGGGCGGGGAGGGGAGGGGAGGGGTGGGCAGAGAGGGGCGGGGCCAGCCAGTGGTGTGATTTGCTGGTTCTTCAAACTGCACAGAATCATATTAACCAGTTCTAGCAAACTGGTCTGAACTGGTAGAATCCCACCCCTGGCAACATTCTATGTTAGTACTACAGTTTAATGGCAGATTTTACATACTGTAGGTCCATTTAATGTACAATCAACAATCTATAATTGACAACCATTTCTATTTACTATCCTGGAAATTTATCTCTGCTGTTAGATTTTGTATTATCATGTTATTTATGCTATTGTATTTGTATTATTAGTTCAATAAAAATACAATAGTATAAATAGCTTTTCTGCCTGGAAAATCAATTTACTATTAAAGAATGGGGTATAAATTTAGAAATAAAAAGTTTAGTGGAGTATGAAGAATATGTAATAAATGTTTGCCAGTAATATCTGGTAGAAGAGATAGGAAAATGGTTATAGTAAAGAACTGTGGAAAGAAAGAAGAGAAGGGAAAAATGCATCTTGAGGCTGTGTGAAATGCCTACCATGACCACAGCCACCACACCCATGCCCACCACGACCACAACCACCCCCGGCCACACACACATACCTGGCCCTCCAAGGTCAAACACAACCCTGATGCGACCCACAGTGAAATTGAGTTTGACACGCCTGCTGTAAAGCATTATGGAGTTGTATATAAAGTCTAAGTGCTATTTCTATTGTTATTGCTATTAATAACCAGGTTAGAAATATTCCTATTAGAACCATCTTATTCAAGTTTCCTACCACTATCACCCTACTTTAAAAGACATAAAAACAAACTTTCCTGCAAAGATTTAACCACCACCTCTTGAGACTTTCCCACGTGAATCTCTTTTCTTTGGAGGACAGCTTTCTAATTAACAGGTACAAACAGCCCAAACAGATGTATCTTAACCACAATGTTAAGTGGTTCAAGAAAATTGCTGTCCAACCTTTTCATGAATCAAGAGGAAAACAGCTGATGACAGCTTTGAAGAAAGAGCACTGAGCTAAGATTTATTTGGGTAAGGAGATAAACATTGAAAAACCGACACTGATTGTATAACCTAGTGGAAAGCAAATAAGAAATAACACCCACTTCTTTTCTTCACAGCAAAGGAAGATGGCATGTGAAATATTCATTTCTTCATCAAATTTATATTGCCTCCCATCTCATGAAAAGTGACTTTGAATTGAATGCAGTTCTGAATTGTAGACAACAATGCATCATCACATAGTGTTGTTGCATTTATATTGTCAGGCATACCACTTTGGTGCATAAACTTTAATCCTGTTCTCTAAATCTCTAGCAGAAAATCTTGCTTGACAGAAAAGGGTTATCTGTCTTGCATTGGAATGGATTCATTAGACCTAGACAAGACATTGGACACCAATATTATTATAAGTTCCTTATTGCATTTAACTTAGTTTCAACTGTAAATTTTATTATCCCTCTCTTCTATCATGTAATCCCTGGGTAAATATGAATTTGTCTTATTTTCATATTGTAGCTTTCTCCAGATAGCACATCTCAGCAAGGTGCAACAGGGTCCTACTCAGCTCTGTTTCCTGATCTTCTGACCTGGAGATGTAAGTCTTTGAACATGTGGTTTCAACATGCAATGTGTATGTCCATCATCTTTCAGGTTGCCTCAATAGACTACAAATAGACTCTTTTGCTGGACAAATAAGTTGATTTTACAGTGGAATTTAGAACTAGGAACCATCTGATGCTCAACATATCCATTATTGCAAAAGCAATTATATGACAGACATAATAGAACAGAACAGAACAGCACAGAACAGAACAGAACAGAACAGAATAGAATACTTTATTGTCCAACTGTGATTGGACACACAAGGATTTGTCTTGGTGTAAATACTCTCAGTATACATAAAGAAAAGGTACATTCATTAAGAATCAAGAATCATAACATGCAACACTTAATGATAGTCATAGGGTACAATCAACAATCAAATCATACTAGGAAAAAGTCAAGTGGGAGGGGATGGGTGATAAGGAGTGGTGAGAAGATTAACAGTAATAGTAGTGTACATTTTGTAAATAGTTGAACAGTGTTGATGTGTGTATATGTGTGCGTGTGTGTACGCACACACCTTTATTTTGGTGATTGAGAGGGAACTGTGCACAGAAACTTTAGAGGGAAATAAAATGCAGGAAATGCAGATTGTAATATTTATTGACAATGGCTTTCAAGCGATAGCCATGCCAAAGATTTGGTCCTGTGTGATGCTAAATACAAAGGAAACAGATGACCACAGAAACTGCTCATGCAATGAATGCATAAGATGTTTTAAAGAAGGGCATCTGGATGGAACAGCATGGATCTTTCCCTGATTCAAGATGATGATTCTTTAGGTGAAACGTCTTCATATTCTAAAGTTGATGTTTGCTTTTTTCTTCATGCAAACAGCATCGATCCCAGGGGTGGGATTTAGCTGGTTTGGGCTGGTTTCAGCAAACCGGATGTTAATTTTACATCCAGTTTGGCAAACCGGTAGTTTTCAAGACCAGCTGGCACCATCCTGCCCTGCCTCTGCCCTCCCAGGAGTCCCCACACGCCTGTTTCTGGCTCCCAGGTAAGTGAAAAGAGGCCTCCTAGGTCCAAAACGGGGTGCAGGGAGGTGCAGTGTGTCCCTCCGTATCCCATTTTGGCTCTCCTGAGGGTCCAGGGAGGCTTGCTAGGCCCAAAACAGGGCACAGGGGGGTGAGGTGTGCCCCCCCGCACCCCAATTTTGCTCCCAGGAAGTTGCAGGGAGGCTTACTAGGCCCAAAACAGGGGGCACGGAGGGGTGGGGCAAAAGAAAGAGAAAGAAATAAAGAGGGAGGCATGGAAGAAAGAAAGGGAGGGAAGGAAGGAAGGAAGAAAAAGAAAGAAAGAAAGAGGGAGGGAGGGAGGGAGGGAAGGGAGAAAA
>NW_020717174.1:110306-125649 GCF_900518725.1 Notechis scutatus | reverse complement strand
GTGTTGTGTGTATATGTTTTTTTTTGGGGGGGGGGGGGAGAATTAATAAAACCTTGCAGAAATATAGAAGGAGAATAATGGTAACTAAGTCAGAAAGAAATAGATGAAATAATAATAATAAAATTGAATAAGAGTAAAGAGAAGTAAAGAGAAATTGGATAAGAGGTTTTTGTATGTTTATATGGAAATGGTTTAAAACAGAATTATAGTTTATCTGACTTGTTAAATTTATAATGGAAAAAGGTTTAAACATGTAATGGATAATGATGATTTGTGTGTTTTGAAAATTAATAAAACTTGTTTTAAAAAAATAAATAAAAAAAAAACAAATAATGCCATTGTGAAAAAGTTTTTTAAACAACCCAAATGTTTTTAGTCTTTCAAATAATAATTTCCAAAAGTCCCAAAGTCACCAAGCAATCCAAATACACACAGTCTGTTTCATTTAGCACTTTCTTCTTTTTATACTTTCTCTTCCTGGGGTACAGTTCAGTTGCAAAGTTCCAAAATATATCTTTTAGAAGTCTTGTTACAATTTATCTAGTCTTATAAGTTCCAAGCAGCCTCCTCCAACAAAATTTTAATATCAATTCTTTTCCTCTCCCTTCCCACTTTTAGCAAAAAAAATTTTTTTCCCCCCCAATGTTCAGAAATCTTTAATGTCCCCTTGGTTTTAATTTTCAAATTTAATTACCTGCTGATGCCAAAACGGGTTTTTCCGATTTCCATCTGCTATCACCGTAAGGAAGGAGAGTGAGAAAAAACAAACTTTCCCTTTTTACTTTCATTCGCTGGGTTTTTCCGATCTTTGGGAGCAATGTATCTTTAATTAAATTTAAATTCCAGGGTATTTAAATGTTACTTATTATCCCGGTCAGCCAAAAACTTTCACTTCTCAGCTTCCTCCTGCACATTCTTATCCGGATGAAAGCTTCTTTGTGGCGGCCATTGCTGACCACCGCTCCACCGCTTTCGGAAAAGGGAGTTAAGCCAGCTGAGGAGGGGGGTTGTGATTCCCCCGAACCCCTGCCGGATCTCCCCTATCTTCAGTTACCTCTACGGGGTAACTATTAGCCCCCAAATCCGGCTGGATCGGGGGCACTCCAGTGGCGAGCGAAGCAGAAACCGCGCATGATTGCGGATTCCTGCCGCCGCCGAAGCCTTGCAAACTGGAAGTCAAAAATATCTCTGGTTTTAAGTCTATATGCTGCTTTATCATTTTTTCCAACCATGTGTGTATTTTAGTCCAACATCTTTTAGCTTCTGCACATGTCCACCACATATGGTAATATGATCCAGGTATCTGATGACATTTCCAACATTTTGCCGATTTGTCCTTGAACAAATTCTCTTTATAAGCTGTTGACATTGCTAATTTATAATTTCTAGTCCATAATTTCTGCCATTTATCCAAATCTATCCCATAGCCAAAAATTTTCCCCCAAGCAATCATCGTTTCTTTAACTTGTTCTTCTTCTAATTTCACTCCTAATAAATAACCATATAGTTTTTTAATCATCTTCTCTTCAGTACCTGTTAATATCTAATTCAGTCAATTCTTTATAAAACCCATCTATCTTACTATCTTTTTCATATCTAGAATGTATTTGCATGTATGAACACCAATTCATCTTTATCCCTTGTTCATCTAGTTCTTGCTTTGTTTTGAGTTTACCCTTTTCATTTAAAATTTTGGTATATCTAACAATATTTTCCATTTTAAATACATTTGGATACACAAATGCCTCTATTGTTGATAACCAGACTGGGATTTTCAAATAATGTTGTTCCCTTATTTTCTCCCACGTTGATAATAAAGCATCTCAAATATAATGTAAAGTAACCAGGTGCTTTACTTTCCTTATACCATAAAAATGCATGCCACCCCAATTGCAGATCATGACCTTCCAATGTTAACAGTCTAGTATTTCCCAAGACAATCCATTCTTTCATCCACATCAATATTACTGCTTGATAATATAATTCCCAATTGGGTAATCCAAAACCTCCTCTCATTCTAGTGTCCTGTAACAGTTTTAACTTAATTCTTGTCTTTTCCCCCTGCCATATATATTTCAACATCATTTTATTTAAATCCTCAAAGTATTCTTTCCCTAATTTTATTGGAATCATCTGGAACAAATATAATATTCTTGGTAATATATTCATTTTAATTGTAGATGTTCTCCCTGTCAAGGGGAGAACTTTTCAATTTTTCCAAATCTGTCGCAATCTGTTGTTTTAATTGATAATAATTGTCTTCCTTAAGTGTTCCACATCTTGCTGTCAATTGTATTCTCAAGTATTTCACTTTTTTGTGATCTGGATGTTTAGACTGTCCATTAATACTTTCCTTTGTTTTTCCGTTATGTTCTTCACTAAGATCTTAGTTTTTTCTTTGCTTATCTTCAGTCCTGCCACCTCTCCATATTCTTCTATCTTTTCTGTCAGCTTTGGACCTGACTCTAATGGTTCTTCTAGTATAAAGACCAGGTCATCTGCAAATGCTTGTAGTTTATACTCCTTTTTTATTTTCATTCCCTTTATTTCCTTATTTTTTCTAATATTTCTATTTTATACTTCCACAGTTAATACAAATAACAATGGCGACAGCGGACATCCTTGTCTAGTTCCTTTCTTAATATTATCAGTTAAGTCTCCATTTATCATTACTTTTGCTGATTGTTTGTAGTACAGTATATTGTCTCAATCGTTTTGATAAACCTTTCTCCAAAGTCCATCTCTTCCATTTGTAACAACATAAATCACCAATTGACATTATCAAATGCTTTCTGTGCATCTAAAAAGACCAATGCCATTTGTTTCTCTGGATGAACTTCATAGTATTCCAATGTATTCAATGTTATCCTCATGTTATCTTTTATTTGTCTTTTAGGCAGAAAGCCATTTTGGTCTGTATGTATAAAATAATTTAAGCATCTTTTAAGTCTTTCTGCCATTATAGAAGCGAATATTTTATAGTCTGCATTTAACAGGGATATTGGTCTATATTTTTTTATCTGTTGTAGATCAGTATCTTCTTTTGGTATAAGAGTAATATATGCCTCTGTCCATGAATTGGGTACTTTAGCTTTTGTCAATACCTCATTCATTACATTGTAATACTAAGTGATTCTTGTAATGTCTTATATAGTTCTGCTGGTAGTCCATCTGGACCAGGAGCTTTTCCATTGTTTTGTCTGTTTATTGCCTCTGTCAGTTCCATCATTGTTATTTTCTCTTCTAGCATTGACTTAGTTTCACTTGGTATTTTGGGTAGTTCTGCTTCTTGCAAGTATTGTTTAACTTTTTCTTCTTCAATTGTCTTTTGTTCATATAGTTTCTCATAATATTTTTCTACTATTTCTTTCTTTTATTGATTCCCATAGCAAGCCATTCCATTCTTATCTATTAATTGCAATATCCTTTTCGACTACCTCTCTTTTTTCAGTTTATATGTTAACCATCTTCCTGGTCTATTTGCGTTTTTGAAAAAATTCTGCTTAGCACTCCTAATTTTTTGTGCCAACTCTTCTTTTTCCATTAACCCCAGTTTGTGCTTGACTATGTCCATTTGACTTTTAAGATTCTTTTGTTGTGGGTATCTTTGTAGTTCTTTCTCTAATTTCTTGTAGTCCTCTTCTAGGATCTGTTGTGCTTGTCTTTTTTTAACATTCCTCTTTCTTGTATAAGTTATAATCAGGCATCTAATATAGGCCTTCATTGTGTCCCATACATTTTGTAATGAAGTTTCTTCCTTTTTATTTTCTTTTAAAAAGAAAGCCAGTTCTTTTTCCAGATTTTTCATAAATTCTTTTTCTTTCAAAATTGAATTATTCAAAGTCCATCTTGACCTTTTCCTTTGTCCCTTCCATTTGACCCACATTGGATTATGATCTGCCCAGGTACTTGTTTCAATGCTTATTTCTTGTATATTTAAGATTAATTCTGGTGTCATCCAAATCATATATATTCTTGACCATGATAAGTGTCTATTTGAATAAAATGTATATTGTCTGTTTTTGATGTTTAATTCTCTCCATACGTCTCAAATACTTAGTTCGTCTGCCATCTTAAAAAAAGATTTCAGTAATGTCTTTCTGGTTTTTTTATTTATCTTCTGTGTTTTATAGTCCAACTCTGCATCTACAATAGCATTAAAATCTCCTAGAATGCATATATTATCATATTCCAATTCTATTATTTTCTTGTGTAATTTTTTATAAAACTCTTCTTGTTTCTCATTCGGTGCATATATTGCTATTAAAAGTATTTGTTGATTATTATCTATTATTTTCACCATCAATATTCTCCCTTCTTCATCTGTAAAAATTAATTTAACTTTTATTGTATTCTTAATATATAAGACTACACCTCTTTTATTTTGTTGTGCCAATGAAGCATATAAATTCCCAATTCTAGGATGGTCCAAGAGTTGAACATGTTGTTTTTTAATATGTACTTCTTGCAGACAGATTATATTGGTTTTTAATTTTTCTAACTTATGAAAAGTCTTTTTCCTTTTGGTGGCCGAATTCAATCCATTTATGTTTAATGATATTAGCTTCTTTTCTTCATCCATTATTTACACTTTATATGTAGGATTTATTACTATCATTGTTCTTTGCTCTCTTGCTTCTTTTGGTTCTGCCCTTCCACCTGTTGCTCCTTCTTCTCGTATTCTTTCTTCTCTGTTTTCTTTGTCCCTTTCTTAAGCCATTTCCTCTCAAAGTTTAATTATTTCCTCCTCTCTTGTTCTCTCTTCTTCTTTTCCTCTGAAGTATTCATCATAAATTAACTCTGCTTTCTCTATTGAGTCCAGTCTGTGTCTCTGTTCTTGCCAAATAAACATCAAGCCTTCTGGAATCAACCATCTATAATTCACTCCTTTTTTAATTAGGATCTTTGTCAAGAATTGATACTCTCTTCTCAAATCTCCCACTCTTCTCGGTACCTGCTTCTGAACTGTAATCATTTTCCCTTTGTATTTCAGTGGGTCACCTTTCGCTTTCTGTAATATTTCTGCTTTAATTATTTTCTTAGTGAATCTCACATGTACTTCTCTGAGTAACTTGTGTCTCATAGCATATCGAGTATACACTTGAAATACTTCATCAATTCCATCCATCATTTTTTCTTTGGATATCTCCATGGCTTCTGCCAGCATTTCTGTCATTATCTCTGCAAGATTTTCTCCTTTTTCTTCCTCCACATTTTGAAATCTTAGGTAAAAATCAGCCTTATCCATCTCTAGGGCAATCATTTTCTTTCCCTTATCTTGTTCCACTACTGTCAATCTGTTGTCTATTTCTCCAACTTTCTTCTCTGTCTTATCTCCCCTTTCTTCCATCTTTTTCATTCTTTCTTCATTCTTCATCATCATCTGTTGTATATTTTCAACTTTCTCTTCAACACGCTTCCCTTGTTCTTGTATTGCTTGTATTGCTTGCATCATTGTTTTTAACTCCTGCATTGGAAACTCCTTTTCTTTTTCTCTTTCTTTCTCTTTCTCTTTTTCCTTTTCCTGCTGTAACATAGTTTGTATTGATCGCTGACCAGCTGCGCTTAGGGAGGAGGAAGTAGGAATCGAAGATACTGTTCCAGCTGTCTTCCTTATCTTAAATTAATTATAATTCCAAACAAAGAATATCTGCCAATTAATCCAAATTCTGCTTTCTTCAGGTTCTTCTCTACCTTAATCCAATTGTAAAAGAAACAAGCTTTCTATATCAAAAAACAAAAAGGAAGAAAATAAAAATAAAAATTTCCCCTTTTTTTGAAGAATATAAAAATAGAGGAATTAAAAATATTAAATCCACAAATAGGCAAAAGTAAAAAAAAATGCAAGAAATTGAAAAAGAAAGTTTCAAAAATAATCCACTTGTAATAGTCCAGTAATAAAAAATAAAAATAGGGAAAATTAAAATATTCCAAATAGAAGGCTAGCCAAAAAGAAAAAGGAAGCACGCGGCTGTAAGCAAAGATGAAATAGTAAAAAGCCCCAGAAAAGGTACCAGCAGTAAAAAATAAAACAAAATAAAATAGCCAGCAATTGTTTTAAATAGCAGTCACAAAGCAAATCCAAGTCACCGTATTTTATCCAAAATGCCAAGTCAAAACATAATCCAAGGTCACAGTAGTCTTTCTCTTCTTCTATCTCCAACTGTTTAGATTACCAGCACAGCACCTGTTTCCACAATCTTTCAGCACTGTGCTCTTTATCTTCCTTTTAGGTCTAAACAGCCTGCTGTCAGAAAACAATTCTTAAATCTTTCCAATTTTTCTGTAACCTCTAGGTGTCACTATTGCTTTGATTTCACTCCTTTGTTATATTGTATCCAGAAAGGTTTCAAAGGAAAAAAAAGTTTCACTTTTAAAGTTATAGTTTACTGTTATATGTAGAAATAACATATGTATTTGACTGTTACACCTAAGAAAGTATAGAACCAAAGAGATTCCATTTTTGTTCATAAGGTGACCTTCTAGAAAGATATCTGAACGCTTATATAAGCATGACATGTTTTGTAACTTGTTATTCTGCAAAGTTAAAAATATCGTGTCCTTAGCTGAAGTGGTTTTTTTTTTATTTTGGCTTGAGATTTCATGTAAGAAATACTAGGTTGTCCTGACATTAATGGAAGTTTGTTAATGACTTACTGTGTTAAGTGAACATAACAGGAAATCTGATGATGGGAATGAGGGGGTTTCCATGGATGATGGTTTGGGAGGAGTTACGGGATGGAAAAATACCCAGGTCTACCCATTTCTTTGTGATGGAAGCCCCTAGAACTCCTGTGTGAAAAACAGGAATGTAATCTTTTTTATGTGATATTCTATAAATGATTGTAACCATCTTAAGGGGGTGCCTCCTTCTCCTACTCATTTGGGAGTTGGGGTCCTATTTGCAAATATCTTAAATAAAGCCTTTTACGGATCCTAGTTATCAAGTCTGTTGTTTTTTTATTCTCTATTCTCTCAATTGGCGAGCCAGCCAGGAGCAAGACCTTTTTTCCTCTGGACGGACAATATTTTTTTGGACTGTAAGGTGCCCCCACTGTTTTCAGCGGACTGACAGTTTGATGGATCTTTTGCCTGGGAGGGAAAATCGCTCTTAGCAAACCTGTTTGACTGATGGCTTGTGACCGTAAAGGCTGAGACGACCCAAGCACTGGTGCACCAGGATTCAGGTGAGCTAGCTCTAATAGTAAATTAAGTTGTGTTGCAACACTTTTATAAATTTCTCTAAGGGTTGTTTAAAAGCTTGGTTGTTTAAAAGCTTGTAGCTGTATGTGTGGATAATTGTGTGGATAATATCTGTTTTGTGTGTGAGACGACTGTGTGTCTGTACTGTTTTCTCATTTCCTCTCTTCCATTTCCTGTGTTGGGGAAATAGTTTTGCTATTCCTAAATGGGGTCCTATCTGTCTAAAAAGCCAGCAGCTACTGCTGTTGAAGTGCCATCCATTCTGGCTCTCTCTCCCCTGGGAGAGATGCTTCAGAGTGAGCCGTGGTTGACTAAGTATACTAAATCACTTCATAAAGTGACATTAATTGAATTATGCATGGCTGAGTGGCCGGAGCATGTGTTAAAAACTCTGAATTACAGATGGAATAAATTTGGAGAGTCAGACCCTTATTGGATAGATGCCTTGAGAGCAGTTTTGATTAAAAAGAAGTTAGTGGCACAATTGAGATATGTAGATCCCTGGTATTATGTGCAGTGGACATAATAAGTGGGTTGTTGAATCCCTTTCCTCCTACAAGTAAGAAAATTATGTATGCTAAGGAAGAAGAGAGACAGTGGGAACCCCTGGGATATGCTAGCTGCCCATGCCCTTCCCCATATAATTTACAGGATATGGCTGCTGCTGGAGCGGCTGATCCGATAGTGGAGGATGCAGCTGATGGGGCTGGAGGAAGTGATTTGCTGGCAGTTACACAATACAGAGAGCTAAAGTGTGAGTTAGACTCTATCGGAGATGCTGCTGGAACACAATCGGCCTCTTCTTTAGGAGTGGTTACAAAATCTAAAGCAAGAAAGGAAAATAAACTGTATCCATTGAGGGAAATGCCTAATGGTCTTACATCTGAAGGCATTCCCGTGACAACCTTTGTACATGTACCACTTACTTCCTCTGAATTGAGAAATTATAAAATGACTATGCCACCTTTGCAAAATGATCCGATAAGCTTATCAGAATCTTTGGATTTGTTTCTTGGCCCTAATATTTATACTTTTGTGGAGTTGCAGCATATATTGGGTTATTTGTTCACTCCAGAAGAAAGGGGTCAGATAAGGAAGGCTTATTGGGATAAAACCCAGGAGGGGGTGCAGGACCCCACTGCAACAGAGAACAAGTTTCCTTTGGTAGATCCTGGATGGGATAGTAAGAATCCTGAGCATAGAGTACAGATGGCAGATCTTAAGAGGATTATTGTACAAGGTATGAAAACTGCAGTACCACAAGGGCGGAATTTGGCTGAGGCTTTTGAGGTAGGTCAGCTGAAAGATGAGTTGCCAGCTGAGTTTTTGAATAGAATCAAGGAGAGCTTGAATAAGTATTCTGGCCTTGCTCCAGAGACACCAGAATACCAGGCTTTGATGAAAATGCAGTTTGTGACAAAAGCGTGGTCAGATGTGCAACATAAACTGCAGAAACTAGAAAGATGGGCGGAGTCAGATATCACCATTTTGTTGCAAGAGGCGACAAAAGTTTTTATAAATTGTGACAGCGCCAAAACAAGGCAGAAAAGTCAGTTGATGTTTTCTGCTTTCAAGGCAACTATGAAGTAAGATGGGTAGAGCTGGTAGAGGTAGAGGTGGTAGTAGTAATAGAAGGGTTGGAGTGCCATCTGCTGGAGGCAGATGGAAACAGCCTGGACAGGGCTGGGGAACAAGAATTAGGAGATAGGAGGAAGCAAACAGTGTTTTGCTTGTGGCAAGGAAGGGCATTTTGTGAGAAATTGCGTGGATACATTGAGAATGCAGAGAAGGGAACAGAGGTTGTATACCCTAATTGAAGATTAGGGGGGGGTCGAGGGCTCCTAACTCTTGAGTCTCACTGGGAGCCTCTTGTAAACTTAAAGGTGGGACCTGAAGAAGAAGATTGTGTTTTCTTGGTAGATACTGGTGCAACTAAAACTTCTTTGTGTAAATTACCTAAAGGTGTTACCCAGATAGGGAAAAACTTGATGGTATCTGGTGTAAAGGGAGAACCTTTTAATGTTGCTATTGTTGATAATGTGTGTTTAAAAGGAGGGCACTCTGAAATAACATTGGATGTTTTATTTATACCTGAAGCAGGTATGAATCTCTTGGGAAGAGATGCTTTGTCCTTATTAGGTTGTGAGCTTATGTTTACAGAAGACAGGTGCACTGTTAACTTGTTAACAGAAGAACAGGAAAGATTTATAGATCCCATAGTGTGAGAAGCTAAAGGAAATAGAGGTGTTCTGAATATTGCACCTGTGGAGGTGATTTTGAAAGAAGGTGTTGAGCCAGTGAGGCAAAAGCAGTACAATATTTCCCTGGAAGGGAGACGTGGCCTGAAGTCAGTAATAGAATCTCCATTACAGGATGGGCTAATTGAACCTGCAATGTCACTATACAATACACCTATTTTACCTGTAAAGAAACCTGATGGTTCTTGGCGCCTCATGTCAGATCTTAGAAATGTGAACCACCTAGTGGTAGAAAGGCATATTATTACACCAGATCCCTACACATTGTTAGGGAGAATTCCACATGAACACAGGTATTTTAGTGTGATAGATTTGAAGGATGCTTTCTGGACTTGCCCATTAGCAGAGGGATCAAGAGATATCTTTGCTTTTGAGTGGACAGATCCAGATACACATTGAACTCAACAGTATCGATGGTGTGTTTTACCACAGGGGTTCTCAGAAAGCCCTAACTTGTTTGGACAAGCATTAGAGCAGGTCCTTGAGGGGTTTGAACCACCTGTGGGTATAACGGTGTTACAATATGTGGATGATTTGTTGGTTTCAACTGAGAAGAAAAGAGATGTTGAGAAAGGCACAAATGGGTTGTTGAATTACTTAGGACAACAGGGCCTAAGAGTTTCAAGAAAGAAATTGCAATATGTGGAGTCTGAGGTCAAGTACCTAGGACATTTGATTAGTCATCAAAGCAAGACAATCAATCCAGAAAGGATTGAGGGGATAGTTAGGCAACCTTTCCTGAGAAATAAGGAGGTTCGGAAATTGTTAGGATTGTTAGGATATTGTCATTTGTGGATAGATGGTTATACAAAAAAGGTTAAGTTTCTGTATGAGAAATTGCTGGATGATGAACCTTGGGAGACTGTTTGGAGTAGTGAGGAAGTGAATAAAATAGAAATGCTTAAGAAAGCATTGATACAAGCTCCTGTGTTGAGTTTGCATGATTTAAAGAAACTTTTCCATTTGTTTGTTGCTGTGGAAGAAGGCATAGCTAAAGGTGTTCTAGCTCAAACGTGGGCTGGGAAGAAGAAGCCTATAGTATTTTTGTCAAAATTGATGGATCCAGTAGTGCGTGGTTGGCCTTTGTGCATTCAGGCAGTAGCGGCTATGGCTATATTTGTAGAAAAAAGTAGGAAGTTGACTTTTGGAAGTGCTTTAGTGGTAAGCAGTCCACATCAGGTGAGGGCCATTTTAATGCAAAAGGCACAAAAATGGCTTACACATGCTAGACTTCTTAAATATGAAGCAATTTTATTGTCACAGGAAGATTTGCTTCTCTTGACTGACAGGAATTTGAATCCAGCTGAATTCCTTTCGGGAGAGACAGGAATGGGACAATATAGAACATGATTGCATTGAAGCTATAGATTTACAGACAAAGGTGAGAGAGGACTTGGAAGATAGCCCAACAGAGGGTGGAATTAATTTGTTTATTTATTTTTTAGTAAAAGTTTTATTGGGTTTTCACAAAATATAATAGAAATAAAACATCTTTTTGGGGGGAGCAGCATGATTCCAGGTTATCACATCTGCATACAGACATAATCTCAGTTACATATTCATCTTTGTATTCAATTTCATATCTTATCACTATTTTATCAATTTTTCAATAATTCTTCTCTTCCCTTACTTTCCTCAGCCTTATTTTATAATTATCTCATTCCTTTCTAATTCAATTACATGTTTTTTTCTAAATTTATATATCTTTCTAGTAACAGATAACAGATAATCAGAGTTGGAAGGGACATTGTAGGTCATCTAGTCCAACCCGCCGCCCAAGCGGGAGACCCTACACCATTTCTGACAAATGGCAGTCCAATCTCTTCTCAAGTGATGGCGCTCCCACAACTTCCGAGGGCAAGGTGTTCCATTGGTTGATTGTTCTCACTGTCAGAAAGTTTCTCCTTATTTCCAGGTTAAATCTCTCCTTGTTCAGTTTCCATCCATTATTTCTTGTCTGGCCTACAGGCACTTAGAAAATAGATTGACCCCTTCCTTTCTGTGGCAGCCCCTCAAATATTGGAAGACTGCTATCATGTCTCCCCTGGTCCTTCTCTTCACTAGACTAGCCAGGCCCAGTTCCTGTAACCGTTCATCATATGCCTTAGTCTCCAGTCCCCTAATAATCCTGGTTGCTCTTCTGTGCACTTTTTCTAGAGTCTCAACATCTTTTTTGTAATGTGGTGAACAGAACTGGATGCAGTACTCTAGGTGTGTTCTTACTAAGGCTTTATAGAGTGGTATTAGTACCTCACTGGATCTCGATTGTATCCCTCTGTTAATGCAACTTAGGATGGCATTAGCTTTTTTGGCTGCTGCTGCACACCGCTGGCTCATATTTAGCTGGTTGTCCACTAGGACTCCAAGATCCCTCTCACAGTTACTGCTCTTGAGCCTGGTTTCAGCCAGTCTATATGTGTACTTTTGGTTTTTCTTGCCTAAGTGTAGGACTTTACTTTTCTCTACATTGAATTTCATTTTGTTAGATACAGCCCAGTGTTCTAGTCTGTCAAGATCCATCTGGATCTTGAGCCTATCTTCTTGGGTGTTAGCTATTCCTGCCAGCTTAGTATCATCTGCAAATTTGGTAAGTTCCCCTTCTATTCCCTCATCTAAGTCGTTAATGAAGATATTGAAGAGTACTGGGCCTAAGACAGAACCTTGTGGCACCCCACTGCTTACTACCCTCTATGTAGCCTTAGACCCATTAAGGACTACTCGTTGAGTATGGTTTGTCAGCCAGTTGCAAGTCCATCTAGTGGTGGTGCTATCTATTCCTCTTTTTTCTAGCTTACTAAGAAGTAGGTTGTGGTCTACTTTGTCAAATGCCTTGCTGAAATCTAAATATATTATGTCCAAAGCATTTTGCTAGTCTACTAATTTAGTCATGATGTTGAAGAATGAAATAACATTGGTTTGGCATGATCTGTTCTTAACAAACCCGTGCTGACTGCTAGTTATTACTTTACTTGTTTCTAGATGTTGGCAGATCTGTTTTTTTATTATCTTTTCCAGTATCTTCCTGGGTATTTATGTTAGGCTGATTGGTCTATAGTTTCCTGGGTCTGTTTTTTTCCTTTTTTGAAGATGGGAACCACATCAGCTCTTTTCCAGTCCTCTGGTAGTTCCCCGGTGCTCCAGGTTTTTTGAAAGATATGGTTCAGTGGTTCTGAGATGACTTCTGCCAGCTCCTTTAAAACTCTGGTGATCTGTGTTCATCAAGATCAGACAGGTGTTCTCTTACTATTTTTTTTGCTTATTTTAACTTTTATTTCTGGTCTGTCTTTTACAGTTATGTTTTGGTGGGTTTCTTTTTGCATGAAGACCGATGCAAAGAATCAATTAAGCAGCTCTGCTTTCTCTCTGTTGCCTGTTACTTCCTTGCCATCTTCTCTCTTTAGTGGACTGACTGTTTCCTTGATTTTTTTCTTGTTATTTATATGTTGGAAGAAACTTTTTTTTATTATCTTTGACTTTTGTTGCAAGTCTTTGTTCATTCTGAGCCTTTGCTTTCCTGACTTCATCTTTGCAGATTCTGGCTATCTGCTGATATTCTGCCTTAGCTGTATGTCTTTCTTTCCATTTTTTGTACTTGTCCTTTTTTTTTCAATTTGCCAGAGAGATCTTTGTGCAACCATGCTGGTTTCATCTTGGATTTCTTGTTTTTCTTTCTCAGTGGTATTGTGCTGGTCTGGGCTTCTATGACCATACTTTTCAGAGTTTCCCAAGATTCTTGAGTTGTTTTCCCCTTTAGGATTTTCATCCATGGAATCTTTCCCAAGTTCTCTCTGAGTTTATTAAAATCAGCTCTTTTAAAATCCAAGACTCTGGTGTCATTATGTTCTATTGCTTGTGTTTGTGTTAGGTTGAATTCTAGTATGCCATGGTCACTCTCACCCAAGGTTCCTGCAGTTTCAACTCCTTCTATCACTTCTTCTCTGTTTGTAAGAATTAAGTCCAGTATGGCTGTCCATACTGTAGGGCATTCCAAAGAGATTTTAGGAAATAGATTAGCAGATGAGGTAGCGGAGGAAGCTGCACGCATGGGAGAAGAAATGCAGATAATGGTTTTAGTTCCTGTTTTGGAATGGGTTGTAAAACCAGATTTCACTGAGGAAGAAGAGAAACAGATGAAATTAGCTGGTGCAGAGCATATACAGGTGAAACTCAAAAAATTAGAATATCGTGCAAAAGTTCATTTATTTCAGTAATGCAACTTAAAAGGTGAAACTAATATATGAGATAGACTCATTACATGCAAAGCAAGATAGTTCAAGTCGTGATTTGTCATAATTGAGATGATTATGGCTTACAGCTTGAAAACCCCAAATCCACAATCTCAGAAAATTAGAATATTACATGCAATCAATAAAACAAGGATTGTACATAGAACAATATCGGACCTCTGAACAGTATAAGCATGCATATGTATTCAGTACTTGGTTTGGGCCCCTTTTGCAGCAATTACTGCCTCAATGCAGCATGGCATGGAAGCTATCAGCCTGTGGCACTGCTGAGGTGTTATGGAAGACCAGGATGCTTCAATAGTGGCCTTCAGCTCTTCTGCATTGTTTGGTCTCATGTCTCTCATCTTTCTCTTGGCAATGCCCCATTGATTCTCTATGGGGTTCAGGTCAGGCGAGTTTGCTGGCCAATCAAGCACAGTAATCCCACGGTCATTGAACCAGGTTTTGGTGCTTTTGGCAGTGTGGGCAGGTGCCAAGTCCTGCTGGAAAATAAAGTCAGCATCCCCATAAAGCTCGTCTGCGGAAGGATCTCCTGGTAGACGGCTGCGTTGACCCTGGACTTAATGAAACACAGTGGACCAACACCAGCAGATGACATGGCTCCCCAAATCAACATAGACTGTGGAAACTTCACACTGGACTTCAAGCATCTTGCAGTGTGTGCCTCTTCATTCTTCCTCCAGACTCTGGGTCCTTGGTTTCCAAATGGGATGCAAAAGTTGCTCTCATCAGAAAAGAGGACTTTGGACCACTGAGCAACAGAACAGTTCTGTTTTTCTGTAGCCCAGGTAAGACGCTTCTTTCGTTGTTTGTTGTTCAGGAGCGGCTTGACAAGAGAAATACGACATTTGAAGCCCATGTCCAGGATCTGTCTGTGTGTGGTGGCTCTTGATGCACTGACTCCAGCCTCAGTCCACTCCTTGTGAAAGTCCCCAACTCTTTTGAATGGCCTTTTCCTGACAATCCTCTCCAGGCTGAGGTCATCCCTGCTGCTTGTGCACCTTTTTCTTCCACACTTTTCCCTTCCACATAACTTTCTATTAATGTGCTTTGATACAGCACTTTGGGAACATCCAACTTCTTTTGCAATTACCTTTTGAGGCGTTCCCTCCTTATGGACGGTGTCAATGATGGTTTTCTGCACAATTGTCAGGTCAGCAGTCTTTCCCATGATTGTGATTCCTACTGAAGCAGACTGAGAGACCATTTAAAGGCTCAGGAACCCTTTGCAGGTGTTATGGCTTAATTAGCTGATTAGAGTGGGACACTTTGAGCCTAGAATATTGAACCTTCTCACAATATTCTAATTTTCTGAGATTGTGGATTTGGGGTTTTCATGAGCAGTAAGCCATAATCATCACAATTATGACAAATCACAGCTTGAACTATCTTGCTTTGCATGTAATGAGTCTATCTCATATATTAGGTTCACCTTTTAAGTTGCATTACTGAAATAAATGAACTTTTGCACGATATTCTAATTTTTTGAGTTTCACCTGTATGTTCATCCAATTTTTTAACCTTCCCATTCTAACCCAAAGCCCTGGGATTTCCAGGTATCAACCAGACATTAACATCTTTAATGGTCTCATCCTAATCTCATCCTTTTGAGATCCCTCACATGTGCCCCCCCCC
>NW_020717174.1:65213-92793 GCF_900518725.1 Notechis scutatus | reverse complement strand
CCCCCCCCCCCCCCCCCCCCCCCCCAATATGCTATTCCTCCCCACCTTCCTAAAAAGTTTTCAGGATTCAAAAGACCTAAATATCGCACTCACTCACTCACACACACACACCACTTTTCTCCAAACACATCAAAGTTTTGCACTTGTGAAGAAATAAGCCCTGGGCTTATTTCTTCATGAGTGCAAAACTTTGATGCGTTCTTCCATGTTTGGGGGCATAGATTGTTAAGCTCAACAGTTTTGGGAAACTGCTGTATTTATAACAGTGTGAAAAGAAACCCACTTTTTTACTTGGGTGCCTTTCGAATACAGAATAACAGAATTGGAAGGGACCTTGGAGGTCTTATCCAACTCCCTGCTCAAGCAGGAGACCATTGAGATGAGCATCCTATAGAAATTGAATAAATACAAATAAATTAAAAATGGTTGTAAAAAACTGTAAGCCAGATTTATTTTCCCAATACAAGGCAATTGTGTACATTCTTCTACTTCTTTTCCCAACCTGCCTACTTTCTACTGAATATTGTTAAACCTTGTATTTTTACAATATTTGCTAAATTATCTTTATACGTGCTCAAAGTTGCTAGGATGCTCTGCATTTGAAGTTGAAAAGTAATGTACAATTCCTTCAGTACAAGAATGTACACAATTACCTTGCATTTGGTAAATAAATCTGGCTTACTAGTTTGTATGTCAACCATTTTTTATTTATTTAATTTCTATCGGATGCTCATCAGATACCTGTATAATAAGCACAGCCCCCCACCCCCCCCCCAAGGCCGTGTGCTCTCTCAACTTCTCTTCTCCCTATACACTAATGACTGAATCTCAAATGATCCATCTGTTAAACTTCTGAAGTTTGCAGATGATACAACAGTGATTGGTCTCATTCGAGAAAACAATGAATCCGCATACAGACAAGAGGTTGAACAACTAGCCTTGTGGTGTGACCAGAACAATCTAGAACTGAACACACTTAAAATGGTAGAAATGGTGGTAGACTTTAGGACAAATCCTCCCATACTACCACCTCTTACAATACTAGACAACACAGTATCAACAGTAGAGACCTTCAAATTTCTAGGTTCTATCATATCTCAAGACCTAAAATGGACACCTAACATTAAAAACGTCATCAAAAAAGCACAACAAAGAATGTTCTTTCTGTGCCAACTCAGAAAGCTCAAACTGCCCAAGGAGCTGCTGATACATTTATACAGAGGAATTATTGAGTCTGTCATATGCACCTCTATAACTGTCTGGTTTTGTTCTGCAACCCAACAAGACAGACACAGACTTCAGAGGATAATTAGGACTGCAGAAAAAACAATTACCACCAACCTGCCTTCCATTGAGGACCTGTTCTGACCCAAACCCTTTTCCAATAAGACAAACAATAACCAAAGGGAACAGAAACCTTTTAATGAGTCTTACGAATCCCCAGTTAAAAGGCTGCTGCAAACTAATTAACTTGGATAAGCACAAACCCTGCCAAAACTGTACGAGACTGCCAAGAATCACAGATAAGAAATATTTCACAACACAAGAGTCTTCAAAGACCAACTTAAGATACTGTAATGTCCACAAGGCTGAGTTTCAAATTGCCTTTGCTTCCTGCAAAGAATGTTGGCTTCACAGCTGCCTTTTATCTTCTTGAAGGAGGGACCATTACCTTGCAGCCTTACTCCCGAGTCGCCCATGCTGTTGCAGCTGCTCTTTCCTGCGATCAATCCTGCGCGCATGTACACTTGGCACAGGCTCCTCGGGAACCTCCTCATCACTGCTGCCAGCCCCCACAATCTCTGAAGGCAGTAGTCCACTCCCTAATGGTCCTGGCCACTCATCTGAGTCTTCGCTCTCCTCAGCTGTCCGCACCTGCTGCCAGCTAACCACAACACTATCTCTCACCGGAGGGCACTTCCCCTGGGTCTGACGGCCTGGATGCGGCTGAGACGGGAATTGTGTGTGAAATGTGTCCACCAAAGCCGGAGAATGGACGGAAGTCGCATCCTCCCAAGTGAACGCCTCCAGTCCATACCCCTTCCATTCGATCAGGTATTGGAATCGCCCTTTCACCCACTGAGAATCTTGAATACTGGCTACCTCATACTCTGACTGACCTTCTCCATCATGTGGTGCTGGTGGGGAAGGGTCAGGTTGGCGGAGAGGACAGGCCGGCCGTTCAGGAACCAGAAGGGAGCGATGGGAAACTGGATGAACCCGTAGCAAGTGAGGCAATGTCAGACAGTAGGCAACTGGGTTGATCACCACCTCTACAGGGAACGGGCCAAGGTACCGATGGTCAAGCTTCCTCACTGGCTGGTCTAACGGAAGATGCCGAGTAGACAACCACACCTGATCCCCCACAGCCAATGGCGGCATTGCTCTCCGAGAGCAGTCCGCAACTTGCTTGTAGTCTTCCTTAGCCTTCTCCAAATACCATTGCACCAATTGGTGAATGGCCTGCTGTTAGGAATAACAAGGTTACCTAACGTAGTTTGGGTAAAATAATATATATAAACTATGATAGTGAGTTTAAGTGTGTGTCACTTTAAAACTGCAAAGCATGTAATTTTGGGTGCGGTTGTAAAATTGCCATAAGAGGGAGCAAGAGAACTTGATTGATTGCTGGCTTACTGGATTGCTTGCTGACGATGATGGATTGATGATTTGATAACTGCGTGTTCTCTGCTGTTGCTGAAGGAAGAAAAGAGGTTTGAATTCTTTATATCACAACTGCGAGGAGATATATTACTGGACTGATATTTGTAAGTTTACTGACCTCTTTTTCGACACTGGACTTTGCAACTGAATAATCCCCGGACGGACTGAACTAGTGAATGATATATGGACTGTTTGACTATGCTATAAATCTTACTGGAATAAACTATTTAACTAGCACAGTGTATCTGTTTTACTGAGTGTAAAGCTACAAAAATGTTTATCTCACATATTTGCCTGCCTGACTGACTGCCGTGCACATTCTGCTAGGGTGTATATCCCTAACACTGGTTATGGGCCCAGGCTGCACAGTCAGACTAACCAGGATATAACAGGCTTATATATAAAGTGAGAGTTTGTGTAGTTACACAATACTGTAAACAGACAGCTGTGTTTTATTAATTATAGTTTAATATCCAGAGAAAGATGGCACAAGTCAATTTACAAAGTTTGTTTCTAATATCCAAACTGGATGGAACAAACTATGTTTCATGGTCTATGAAATGCAGCCTACTTCTACGCAGAGAAGGTTTGTGGAGTATAATTCAAAACCCACCAGAGGTAGATGCTTGGGATCCAGAAGATGAGGATGATGCCCAGAAAATACAATAATATAAAATGAAGATTGAGCAAGCTCTCTGTATAATAGGACTGACACTCTGTGACCAGCAGCTTGTCCATATTCGTGGAGAAGAAACAGCTGCGAAATGTTGGGAGAATTTAAAGAAGATTTATGTTCGAGACAGTGTAGGAGCACATATAAATCTTACACGGAAGCTGTTCAGAACACATCTTCAAAAGAATGGAGACATGCTGACTCATATAAACACAATGAAGAGAATTTTTCAGGAACTGCATGAAAAAGAACTTATCTTCACAGAACTGCATCAGGTTTATATAATTTTGTCTTCGTTAGATGAGAGCTATGATGACTATGTAACTTCTCTGGAAGTACTGCCAAAAGATAACCTCACATTAACTGACATTACTGGCAGATTAATTGAAGAAGCCAGGAGAAGGCTTGAAAGGGATCAACTCAGAAGGGAACAACCAAAACAAGAAGAAAAAGAATCTACGACAGCCTATAAAATTAGAAAATGTTTTAATTGTGGAGGAAAAGGACATTTGGCTAGATTCTGCAAGAAAGGAAAACGCCACAATGCCAGCCAGAATGCTAAAAGGCATCAAAAGGATGAAAAATGCTTAGAGTTAGCCATGTATAGCAACGAAACTGTGAATAATAATTTATGGGTTGTAGATAGTGGAGCATCGCACTGCATAACGACAGATAAGAAAAGATTTGTTAAGATGTCCACGAGTTCACAGCAGATATCGTTAGCTAATGGTTGGAAAATGAAAGCAAAAGGTGAAGGTATTGCACATTGTTCTTGCATAAAAGAAAATGTAAAAATGTTATATGTACCACAACTTAAGTTTAATTTGCTTTCGGTTAGAGTTTTGGTTAAACTAGGTTATGTAGTTACATTTAGGGGAGAAAACTGCATAATAGAAAAGGAATGTAAAAAGGTGACTGCAACTTTAAAAGGTGAATTGTATGTGTTAAATGATAATCCATCAGAGGTAGTTAACACAGTGTAAAATAATGTTAAACCTCATGATGAATGTATACATTTGTTACACAGACGTTTAGGGCATATAAATTTTAAAATGCTCAAGCAAACGGTTGAACTGTCTGAAGGTATAAAACTGAAGCCTTGCAGTAAGTATTTGCACTGCAATGCTTGTAGTCAAGAAAAAAGCAAGGTAATACCAGCAAATCGAATAAATGGATTTAAAACTAAGGAACCTCTAGAGGTGGTATTTGCTGATATTATAGGTCCTAAAAAACCAAGTGTGGGAGGTGCTCGTTATATATTAAGCATAATGGATCATTATTCTAGATATGGTTTCTGTTATTTAATGAAGAGTAAAACGGAAACATATCAGAATTTCTTTAATTGGTTGAAGTTTGCTGAAAGAAAAACTAAAAGGAAACTAGTAACTCTTGTAACTGATAATGGTACGGAATTTATAAATAATAAATTCCAAAATACACTGAAGATGGCAGGTGTTGAACATAAAAAGTCTGCACCATATAGGCCACAACATAATGCCTTTATAGAAAGACGAGGCCAAACAATACAGCCAATGGCTCGTACTATGTTGTCGGATTCAGGATTACCTGAAACTTTGCGGGGAGAAGCAATAATGTGTGGTAATCATATATTGAATAATGTTGTTAACTCAACAACAGGTGAATTACCATTCACACGGTGGCATGGTAGAAAACCTGACCTAAGCTACATGCACACATTTGGAGCACAAGCATGGGTGCATATTCCTACACAACTGAGACATAAGGGGCAGCATAGGGCTAAAAAGTTATTCTTTGTAGGTTATGAATCTAATCACAAATCATACAGATTCTGGGGAAAAGGTACACCTAGAGTTTACTGTAGTGCTAGTGCACAATTCCTTGAATATGTAGGATGGGAAAAACTGGAGCAAGATTCAAGTAAGGATGTAATAATAGAAACCTACAAAAGACCAAAATCACATATCAGTAATAAGAAGAGTACAATTAAAGAGGAAGTACAGGAAGAGCACATAGGATCAGAACAGGAAGAAATAGGTGAACAGGAAGAAATAGATAACCAGGAACAGGTAGTACATGAAAGTCCACCTGTAAGCCCTGTAATACCTAGACGATCAACACGTGAAACCAGACCACCTGACAGGTACCAAACAAGTGTAGTTTGCCAAGTTAGTAAAGTTCCAACTACTGTTGAAGAACTTAGGATGTATCCAGCAGAGGAACAAGTAAATTGGCATAGAGCAATGGAGAAAGAATTAAATTAATTAAAACAAATGGAAGTTTATGAAAATGTTAAATTACCTCCAGGTGAAAAGTCCATTGGCTGTAAATGGATATTTAAATTAAAAACAGGTAAAAATGGGTCTGTTACCCATAAGGCTAGGTTGGTAGCTCAAGGATTTAATCAAACTGCATGTGATTATGATGAAGTATTTTCACCGAGTCTAAAAGCAACAACCTTGAGAGCAGCTTTAGTGTGGGCAGCTAAGAAGAATTATATTATAAATCATTTAAATGTAGAAACTGCCTATCTGCATGCACCATTGCAGCACACTATATACCTAAAGAAACCTGTAGGAATTAAGGATGATAAAACAAATAATGACTGTTGGAAGCTTAAAAAGAGTCTCTATGGATTAAAACAATCTGGTTACGAATGGAACCAATATATTGTTAAGGAGTTAAACAATATAGGGTTTAAAGCAGGTTTAGCTGATCCATGTGTATTTAAGAGAGAGAAAAATGGAATAGTGTCATTATTATTGTTATTTACAGATGATATTGCCTTAATTACAAAAACTAATAATGAAGCTACTGAAATAATATCATTATTAGGCAAAAGGATAAAATTAAAGCAATTAGGAGAGATAAAACAGTATCTAGGATTGACAATAAATAAAACCAAAGGTGGCTATAAGATATCTCAAGAGGATAAGATTTATCAATTACTAAAAACATACAAGATGGAACTTTATAAACCGGCTAAAACTCCAATGAGTCAGGAATTTGGCCGCACTGATGCTCAAAGTCCAAAATTCGATAAGACTATTTATCAATCACTAATAGGTAGTTTATCGTACATTAGTAATTGGTCAAGGCCAGATATTGCTTATGGCGTTAATCAATTGGCAAGATTCAACGCTGAACCCACTGAACGACACTGGCAAGCGACAAAGCGTATATTAAGATATCTTAAAAGGACAATGCACTATGCATTGTATTTGGAGCCAAAAGATGATCTGATTTTAAGTGCATATGCTGATGCAAGTTTTGCAACAGACATAAACACTAGGAAATCAACTTCAGGTATGGCTATACTATTAGGAAAAGCACTGATTGGTTGGAGGTCAATTAGACAGCAACACATAAGTATGTCCACAATGGAAGCAGAATTTTCATGTCTATCTTTATTATGTACTGATTTAATTCTGTATAAACAGTTGTTATTAGATATGGGAATAACTGTTAATGATTCTATTGTAGTTTATGAGCACAATCAAGCAGCCATACGGTTGGCTACAAATATTGCTGTGAAAACGAGATCTAAGCATACAGATCTTAGATATCTGAATGTAAGACAATCTGTAAAAAATGGTTTAATAAGATTGGAATATTGCATGACTGAAGAAAATATTGCTGATCAGTTTACAAAAGCCCAAGGTTCAGTCAAACATAAAGCAAGTTGTGATGACTATGGTTTAAGGTTGTAAATATATATATATATTATTATATTACCCAAAAGGGGAGTACGTTAGGAATAACAAGGTTACCTAACGTAGTTTGGGTAAAATAATATATATAAACTATGATAGTGAGTTTAAGTGTGTGTCACTTTAAAACTGCAAAGCATGTAATTTTGGGTGCGGTTGTAAAATCGCCATAAGAGGGAGCAAGAGAACTTGATTGATTGCTGGCTTACTGGATTGCTTGCTGACGATGATGGATTTGATAACTGCGTGTTCTCTGCTGTTGCTGAAGGAAGAAAAGAGGTTTGAATTCTTTATATCTCAACTGCGAGGAGATATATTACTGGACTGATATTTGTAAGTTTACTGAATGTTAGGAATAACATGGTTACCTAACTTATTTTGGGTAAAATAATATATATAGACTATGATTGTGTGTGTCACTTTAAATGCAGACCATGTATTTTGGGTGCAGTTGTAAAATCACCATAAGAGGGAACAAGAGAGCTCACTGTTTGCCGGCGTTTACTGGATTGCTGACAATGATGGATTGATGGTGATAACTGCTTGTTTTCCCTACGATTGCTGAGAGAAGAAAAGAGGTTTGATTTTCTTCATATCTCTGACTGCAAAAGAGATATATTACTGGACTGACTATCTGTAAGTTTACTGACCTCTTTTACGACACTGGACTTTGCAACTGATTAATCCCCGGATGGACTGAACTAGTGTATGATATATGGACTGTTTGACTATGCTATAACTCTTGCTGGAATAAAAAC
Organism: Notechis scutatus; assembly: GCF_900518725.1. The sequence goes on along the minus strand of NW_020717174.1, from coordinate 85,009 downwards.
TATTAAACTTGCACAGTGTATCTGTCTTACTAAGTGTAAGCTACAACAACGTTTATCTCACACATATCTGCCTGCCTGCTAGACTGCCGTTGCACGTTCTGCTAGGGTGTATATCCCTAACACTGACCTCTTTTTCGACACTGGACTTTGCAACTGAATAATCCCCGGACGGACTGAAGTAGTGAATGATATATGGACTGTTTGACTATGCTATAAATCTTACTGGAATAAACTATTTAACTAGCACAGTGTATCTGTTTTACTGAGTGTAAAGCTACAAAAATGTTTATCTCACATATTTGCCTGCCTGCCTGACTGCCGTGCACATTCTGCTAGGGTGTATATCCCTAACACCTGCAACTCAGACAAGAAATCCTTCACCTCCAGAACCACCGAGTCAAGTGGCGTCAAGGGGAAAAACTGGGGGTGGTAGCCCACATTGGTGAGGAACAGGGTGGTTTGCATGGAGGTGTGCTGTGAGTTATTGAACGCAAACTCCGCAAACGATAAGTAGTCTGCCCAATTATCCTGTTGCTGATTGTCAAAGCAGTGCAGGTACTGCTCCAGGATCCCAATCACTTTCTCTGTCCCACCACCAGTTTCCGGATGGTGAGAAGACAAACAGATTTTAACATCCAAAGCCATCATCAGCCCTTTCCAGAATTGGGTGGTAAACTGTCCCTCGGTCCGACACCACCCGATCTGGGAGTCCATGTAGCCAGAAGATGTGCTGAATAAACATGCGGGTGGTGGTGCGAGCCGTGGGTAAGCCCCGACACGGAACAAAGTGCGCCATTTTGGTCAGCATGTCGACTACTACAAACACCGCGGTGAATCCCGATGAGAGGGGCAGATCCATCAAGAAGTCCATTGACAGGGCACCCCAAGGTCTCTCCAGTGTTGGCAAGGGCTGGAGCAGTCCCGGGGGAGCCCCTGTCGCTGACTTGGCCTGCCGGCATCGTACGCAAGACATTACATAGGACTGCAGGTCGTGTCGTAGTCAGGGCCACCAGAAAGTCCGAGACACAAGATGCAACATCTTGAAAAGGCCAAAGTGCCCTGCCGCAGGGTTGTCGTGGCACTGTAACAAGATAAGTCCCCGGAGTGGCCCTGCCAGGACATAGAGCTTGTCATGGTAGTGCAAGAGTTCCTACTCGAATGACCATGGCGAGTTGGGTCCCACCTCTTGCTTCTGCTGATCCACCCAAGCATTGTGCCTCTGTGCCTCCCGTATCTGCGCCCATAAGTCCACTGACTCCTGCACAGTGGAGAATGACTCTACGGGCAGCAACGTCTGGAGTGGGAGTTGATCCTCCGGACACAAGTACTCGGGCTTCCGGGAGAGTGCGTCTGCCCGTTTGATTGCGACCACTTGGAACGTAGGTGACATGGAAATTAAAGTGGGCAAAGAAAAGGGACCACCGGATCTGGCACTGATTTAATTTCTGGGCGGTCTTTAAATGTTCCAAATTTTTATGGTCTGTCCAGACTTTTACTTGATGACACGCCCCCTTCAAATGGTGCCTCCAGGCCTCAAACGCCGTCTTAATGGCTAGTAGCTCCTTCTCCCAGATGGTATAGTTACGCTCAGCAGGATTGAGCTTCCTGGAAAAATAAGTGCAAGGGAAAAGGGTACCACCAGAGGCATGAGCCTGGAGGAGCACTGCACCGACCGCCACATCAGATGCATCCGTTTCCACCACAAACAGATGTTGTGGATCGGCATGCTTCAGGATCGGCTCTGTCATGAAGGCCTGCTTCAAAGCCTGGAACGCCTGCTGCTCAGGAACACCCCACTGGAACGGAACCTTTTTCTGGAGGAGCCGAGTGAGAGGCGCAGTAAGGGAAGCGAAGCTGCGGATGAAGGTCCAATAATAGTTGGCAAACCCGAGGAGTCTCTGGACATCCTTCACTCGCTGGGGAGGTTGCCAACTAAGCAACAACTCGACCTTACTCGGCTCCATGGAAATGCCTTCCGAAGAGATGCAGTGTCCCAGGAACTCGATGGTGGACTGGAAGAACTGGCACTTCTCCAACTTGGCATACAAGCAGTTCTCCCGGAGCCATTGCAGAACCAGGCGCAAGTGGTGCAGGTGGCTGCCCCTCGATTTGGAATAAATCAAAATGTCATCCAGGTAAACCACCACAAATTGATCTTGGAGGTCCTGGAAAATGTCATTCATGAAATGCTGGAATATACGGCGGGAGCATTGGTCAACCCAAACATCATGACCATATATTCAAAATGCCTGTTCCTGGTACCAAACACCGTCTTCCACTCATCTCCAGGCCAGATCCACACCAAATTGTACACCTCGCGCAGGTCCAACTTTGTGAACACAGTAGCCTCCCAGAGCCACTCCATCAGTTCCGGAATCAAAGGCAGAGGGTACCGATTGCACACCATGATGGCGTTCAACTGACGATAGTCACAGCACAGGCGCAAGTCACCTTTTTTCTTCTTAACAAACAGGACCAGGGCAGACAAAGGCAACGACGAGGGCTGTATAAAACCCGAGTGAGGATTTTGTCCAAGAAGTCCCGCAACGCAGCCAATTCCAGATCCAACATGGAATACAAAGGGCCCACAGGAAGGGGTGCGTCAGGCACCAAATCAATGGAGCAATCATAAGGCTGGTGCGGGGCAATTGGTCCACCTCCTGCTCACTAAAAACATTTGCAAAGTCCTTGAGTTCCGAAGGCATGGACACCTCGGGTGGACTCATCACCTGCCCTGCGCAGACTTGATGGGTGTGGTCCACGCACCGCAGGCTCGGGAATGTGATCATATTCTTGGACCAATAGATTTGGGGGTCATGAGTCCAAAGCCACACCAAGCCCAAGACCACAGGGAAATACAGTGTGGAAGTGAGGTAAAACTGGATCGCCTCCTCATGTGAGCCGATAGTCAGGTGCAAGGGCTGGGTGGCGGCCTTGATAGGCCCAGACGAAAGCACCTGGCCATCAATGGTCTCGACAAGCAGAGGAGGTTCTACAGTGTACTGGGGGATTGCATACTGTGCTGCAAAGGCCACGTCCATGAAGTTTGTGGTGGCGCCAGAATCCACCAGAGCATGCGCCAGAATCCCCTAGGAACTATTGGCCAGGAACACTTGGGTCGCCAGGATCAAATGCCAAGGGGGTCCAGAATCCACGTCTGCAGGACGTGACTCGAGTCCTGTGCACGCCCGACCTAGGGTCTCCCCTAGATTGGGCTCCACCTGTTTCCCGACAAGGTTTTCCAAGTCCGAGGAGCAGGCACAGGAACCGACCAAATTTCTTGGGTCCAGGGAACAGGCACTAGGGCCTGTTGCTTCTCGTTGCTTCTTGGGGCATGAAGCAGCCAGATGCCCAGGTTCCCCACAGTATAGACACAACCCCTCGATGTGCCTTCTGTTGTGCTCCATCACAGACAGGCGGGGTCTGGCGGTGCCTAGGTCCATGGGCTCCTCCCATGGGAATGGGGTCTCATGCACAACAGGGGCCACAGGAGTCTGTCAGGAAGCATGGCAACGGTTCCACCTCTGCAGGCGGGCGTCGATCCTCAGGCACAGATGAATCAATGCGTTGAGGGTTGTGGGACAATCCACCCGTGCCAGGTAATCCTGCAACTTGTCTGACAACCTGTCTTGGAACGTGTCCATAAGTGCCACCTCATTCCAGGCCGAATCCTGGCTAAGCAGCTGGAACTTGTTGACGTAACTCCTGCAAGAATTGCTGTCCCTGCTGCAAGTCTTTCAAACGATGAGCAGCAGTCTGGGTCTTGATGGGGTCCTCATACATCAACCGCAGATGGTCACAAAACCCCCAGAAGTCATTCAGCAGATCACTATCCTGCATCAACAAAGGAGTGGCCCAGCGTGCTGCAGAGCCAGAAAGCAGGCTAATTACAAAACCCACCTTATCCCGGTCAGTAGGGAAGTCCTCTGCTCTCAAACTAATGAATAGTTGGCACTGTCCCAAAAATGCTGGGAATATAGCCTGGTTGCCGTCGAACTTATCCAGCACAGCAACCGGGCATTTTCTTCAGAGAGGAGGAGGTGGAGCAGCGAGAGCCTGGAGCTGACCTACCTGATTAGCCAACAAAGCCAGCTGTTGTTGTAACATAGCATTGTCGAAGCTGATCCATTTTGCAATAATAAAAAATAGGTTTTGTTTGGGCAGGAAGCAAACTGTTCTGACCCAAACCCTTTTCCAATAAGGCAAACAATAACCAAAGGGAACAGAAACCTTTTAATGAGTCTTACAAATCCCCAGTTAAAAGGCTGCTGCAAACTAATTAACTTTGATAAGCACAAACCTTGCCAAAATTGTACGAGACTGCCAAGAATCACAGATAAGAAATATTTCACAACACAAGAGTCTTCAAAGACCAACTTAAGATACTGTAATGTCCACAAGGCTGAGTTTCAAAACGTCTTTGCATCCTGCAAAGAACGTTTGCTTCACAGCTGCCTTTCATCTTCTTGAAGGAGGGAGCATTACCTTGCAGCCATACTCCTGAGTTGCCTGTGCTGTTGCAGCTGCTCTTTCCTGCGAGCAATCCTGCGCATACGCGCACTTGGCACAAGCTCCTTGGGAACCTCCTCATCGCTTCTGCCAGCCCCCACAATCTCTGAAGGAAGCAATCTACTCCCTAATGGTCCTGGCCCCTCATCTGAGTCCTCGCTCTCCTCAGCCGTCTGCACCTGCTGCCGGCTAACCACAAAAGGACCTATATACTGTAAGAGTCAAAAAGAGGGCTGTGAAAATATTTACAGACCCCTCACATCCTGGACATAAACTGTTTCAACTCCTACCCTCAAAATGACGCTATAGAGCACTGCATACCGGAACAACTAGACACAAGAACAGCTTTTTTCCTGAATGCCATCACTCTGCTAAACAAATAATTCCCTCAACACTGTCCAACTATTTACTAAGTCTGTATTACTATCACTATTAATCTTCTCATCACTCCGATCACCCATCCCCTCCCACTTATGACTGTATGACTGTAACTTTGTTGCTTGTATCCTTACAATTTATATTGACTGTTTCCTAGTATGATTTAATTGCCTATTTGTACCCTATGACTATATTGTTGTACCTTATGAATCTTGACAAATGTATCTTTTCTTTTTATATGCACCAAGACAAATTTCTTGTGTGCCCAATCACACTTGGCCAATCATCCATCCATCCATCCTTCCATCCATCCATCTCAATGGTCTCCTGCTTGAGCAGGGAGTTGGACTAGAAGACCTCCAAGGTTTCTTGCAACTCTGTTATTCTGTATTGTAAAGGCACCCAATTGCAGCCCTTGGAGCAGTGTTTTTCAACTTTGGCAACTAGGGGATGTGTGGACTTCAACTCCAAGAATCCCTGGCTGGGGAATTCTGGGAGTTGAAGTCCACACATCCACAAGTTGCCAAGGTTGAAAGACACTGCCCTGGAGGAGAGCCATTTGTCTGTAACAGTATAGGGTCTCCTGCTTGAACAGGGGGGTTAGATTAGAAGACCTCCAAGGGTCCTTCCAATTCAATGGCTCTGGGCAAAAATCTTACAATTTTTGGACTATAATTCTAGCCATGATCTTGTTCTACATCTGAAATTAGTGTTTTATAACTTTTAACATTTAAGTCATGATTTGTTAAATAAGGATACATTTCTTAATGATCAGGTAAGATTAAAATTTTCATTTCAGCTTATATTCTAATTTAGCATGATTGTTGATACTAATATATTTACTTGATTTTAATAATGATCTGTAGCTTTAAAATGGCATGTTATTTAAATGTGTAGAAGTCAATTCATTATTCTGAGAGCCTATACTTAATTTATCTAGCTTTATGTATATTTATGTGAGCCAAGTGTAATTTGTGATTATGACAGCAGACAAATATGTTGAATTAACAAATACAATAAATATCTTATTTTCTTTTTCAGGGCTCTGCAACCTTAACCATTTGGACTCATTTCCCACAGAAAATACTGGGAGCCACAAAACCTGGGTGGGCATGGCCAACTCAACATCACTCCCACCCAGTCACATGACCCCCTCCAGCCATGCCTTCCCAGATTTTGTGGCTCCCAGTGTTTTCTGTGGGAAATGGGTTTCTCTCTCCCCCCCCCCCCCCCCCCTCATTTCTATTTTTCTTTTTCCTTCCCCTCTTTTTTCTTTTTTTCTCATTCTTTCTTTTTCTTTCTCTCCCCTTCTCTCATTTGTTTCCCCTCTTTTCCCTCTCTCATTCTCTCCCTCCAGCTCTCTCATTTCTCTCTCCCCCTTCTCTATTTGTTTCTCTTTTTCCTCTCTCATTCTCTCCCTCCATCATTTTCTCATTTCTCTTTCTCTTTTTCTCCCCTTTTCTCTCTCTCATTTCTCTCTCTCTCACATGCGCACAAGCGATACCCACTCTCTCGCATGAGCGAGGATATCCTCTGCAAGTGAGCATCCAGGCTCAGCCAAAATGCAGCAAAGGTGCGTGGAGCGGGCAGGTTGACCGGCTGATGGGTGTCTTTGGTGAGGGTGCTCCGGCATTCTCTGAGCCTGATCCCCGGGGTGGGCATGCAAGATTGGGCTGGGCCAGCCCTCTTTTCCTGCTGTCCTAAGCTTCTTTATTCTGAGCAGGCTGGCCCCGCCGAACCTCACCCACCCACCCCGGGGATCAGGCTGTGCTTTGGCTGAGCCCGGACACTTGCTTGAGGGTATCCCTGCTCGTGCACACCCTCCTGGCCCTGCAACAGCTGGCCAGGGGGGTCGCATGAGGAGAGTTGTCTTTGGGGAAGCCGCCACTGCAGCTTGTGCTCGCTCCTCAGCTGCGGGCCTGTCTCCCTTTCCGTCATAACCTCCTCCCAGATCCCATTCCCACCCTGCCAGGCCTCGTGTTAGCAAGGTAGGCATCAGCCACGGCCAGGTTGTGCCAGTGTCTCGGGGCAGAGAGCATGTCGTGTGCCCGGGTCAGCAAGGAGTTGCAGGAGAGGTGTCAAAGTGCTGCATGCGGCTCCAGACCCGTGCATTGCCGACACCCGCCTTTGTGATTTTATTTTTTTTCTTCTTGCTTCTGTTCTCCCCATGTTATAGAGAGTGAAAATGTTTAGAAAGCTACTCAATATTAGAAAGCTATTCAATATTAAAACATCCAGAAGAACTACATAATTCGCTTCCCCACCACTTCCCAATATATCCGCGGACAGGCGATGCACTGTGAGGTCACTTTGCAGATCAAAAGACAGCTGCAAGGGCATCTGACGTACTTCTTACCAGGTGGGGTGTTTTTAATCGGCTATAGAAGGACAAAAGAACATTTTTGAAAGTTAAACAAGTTGAACATGTTTCCTAGTTTCAGAGGAAAGAAGGTCATAAGAGGGTAAAGAATCCAATCCATCTGCCAGGCATTGGACCAAGATCACTGGCGACACTCTCATTCATCACAATGTATCTGTAAATATTCAAACTGAATTAATAGTCTAGAAACTATTTTGTGATTTTTTTTCCTGACCAAAGCACAGGACATCCTATCAAAATTCAGTCGCAAGTAAGTAACAAATGTACATTTTTCTATATGGGAGATTCTGTGTAATCCTTATTTTTCATACTTTAAAAAGTTAGTTATTAAGTGTTGAACTAGAATCATGGTCAGAAGCTGAGCTACTGTTAATCTGAACAAGGAAAGCTGGGCTAGATAAACCTAACCTGGGATGAAGTGTACATTTCAGAAAACAAGGTAACAAAAATGGCATTCTGTTCCAAACTTTTTAAGTCCATCCCCCCTTGGTGCTACAAACTCATTCTCGGTGCCCCCCACCCAGGGGTGGGATTCAAATTTCTGTGGGCATGGCCTAATTTGAGGGTGTGGCTTGCTGGTCACATGACTGGATGGGCATGGCTTGCTGGTCATGTGACTGGCTGGGTGTGGCAAACCAAATACAAGTGGTCCTCACTTAATGGCCGGTTGTTTAGCAAGTGTTCTAATTTATGATTGGCCTCCCCAGAGCTACTTGTTCTGTTTTTGGAGTTTTGACACCTTTACATCAGGGGTCTAAATCCCACCCCTGCCTGTGTGTGTGAGAGAGAGGTTGGATCAGATCTCTCTCTCTCTGTCTCTCTCCCACCAACGCCAGAAAGCCACCGTCAGTCAAAATTCATATTATTGGTCACCGGGATTTAAAATTATGAGTTTGGTGGTCCCTGAGGTCCAAAGGTTTGGCAACCCCTGATCTAAAGGGGAGAGCCTGAGAGAGGGAAAGAGAGAGAGAAAAGAAAGAGAGAGAGAAAGAGAGGAAGAAAAGAAAGAGAAAAGGGAAAGAAAGAAAAAGGGACAGACAAAGAAGGGGGGATGGAAGGAAGGGACATAAAGAAAAAGAAATGAAGAAGGAGGGAGGGAGGAGAAAGATAATGAGATATCTGTTCTAGTCCAATCACCTGCTCCAGCAGGGTTAGAAGGGAGTGTGTGTGTGTGTGTGTGTTCTCCTTGTAATTTACCAGTACATTTTGGTTTTGCCTTCTTCAGAATTGGCAATGTAATACATTGGGGAAAAGTAATTTTTAGGGTGGAGATCTCGTCCAACGGATCCTGTTTAAAGCCTCAACAAAATGTGAGAGCTTCCTAATAGTCTTGACCATGTTTCGTCCACAAAACCTTTAATAGAAGCCAAAGATGTTTCAATGTGCTGGCAAAGATGTTTCAATGTGGAAAAGGGCCTCAGTCTAAACTAGGCCTCATTCAATCTGATGCATCAGGTCTCTCTCTCTTTCTCTCTCTCTCTCTCCTTCCCTCCCTGCTTCCCTCCCTCCCTCCCAGACTGGCTTTGCTCTACTTTCCCAATGTGCCTGCAGGGCCGGCGCTTCGAACATAGATGGATGGATGGATAGAGAGAGAGAGACAGGCAGGCAGGTAGGCAGGCAGGCAGATAGATAGATAGATATATTGGTAGGTAGGCAGGCAGGCAGGCAGGAAGACAGACAGACCTTTTGGATGGATGTATGGATAGGTAGATAGATAGATAGATCTATATTGGTAGACAGACAGGTAGGTAGGAAGACAGGCAGGCAAACAGACACACCTTTTGGATGGATGGATGGATGGATGGATGGATGGATGGATGGATGGATGGATGGATGGACGGACGGACGGACAGACAGACAGAATGTGACAGCGGTGGCTCTTTGGGAAAGTGGTGGTGGCGGAGGCTTTTCCCAACGTGCTGCCGCATTCAAGGTGCTGGTTCCGGTGCGGTACAACAGTCAATGGGGTGAGCCTGCAGGGCCGGCGCCTCAAACTCCCCCCTGCCACCTCTTAGCATCCCCAAGGGGGCCGGCAGAGGGGCGCTAAGAGGTGGCAGGGGGGCGCTCAAGGCGCCAGCCGGCCCTGCAGATTCACCCATTGACTAGCACCGCTCCAGAGCCGGCGCCTCCAATGTGGAAGCGGTGGCATGTTACATGCTGCCACAGCCGCATTTTAGGCGCCGCCCCACTGCCGCTTCTTAGCGCCCCTCTGCTGGCCCCCTTGGGGATGCTAAGAGGTGGCAGGGAGACGGCGCATCGAACGCGGCGGCGGCAGCACATAATGTGCCACCGCTTCCGCATTGGAGGTGCTGGCTCCGGAGCGGTTAAATATGGTTAAATCCATTAAATATCAACCATTGCTACAGTCAATGGGTGAACCTGCAGGGCTGGCGCCTCGAACGCCGAAGAAATTGCAGAAGATAGAAAGATGGGCTGAATCAGACATAGCTACTTTGTTGCAAGAGGCTACTAAGGTTTTTATTGGTCGTGATCTTGCAAAATCTCATCAAAAATCTCAGATTATGCTTTCAGCATTGAAAGCTGCTGTGGCTGAGAAAGTAGATAAGCCAGTTGGACTGGTTGCAGCTAAAAATAAAAATAGAAGGGTTGGAGTTCTATCTACTGGGGGTAGATGGAAGCGTCTTGAGAAAGGAAGGAGAGGGTTTCTTTCCTTGAATAGGAATAGAGAAATGAAAGGGAGTAGGAAGTGTTTTGCTTGTGGTAAGGAGGGCCATTTTGCGAGAAATTGTCCTGACAAGCAAAGAATGCAACGGAGGGATCAGAGACTGTATACCCTAATTGAAGATTAGGGGGGTCAAGGGCTCCTGACACTTGAGTCCCACCGGGAGCCTTTAGTAAATTTAAAGATGGGACCTGAGGAAATAGACTGTGTTTTCCTAGTAGACACTGGGGTGGCTAGAACGTCTTTGTGTGAGTTACCTGAGGGTCTTACTCAGGATGAGAAAATGATGATAGTCTCTGGTGTTAAGGGGGAACCCTTTGATGTTGCTATTGTTGAAAATGTCTCTAAAAGGAGAACACTCTGAGGTAACATTGGATGTTTTGTACATACCTGAAGCAGGTATGAATCTTTTAGGATGAGATGCTTTGTCTTTATTAGGATGTGAGCTTAACTTTCCTGCAGAAAAATGCACTGTTCATTTACTGACTGATGAACAGGAGAGATTTATAGATCCTATAGTGTGGGAAGCAAAAGGGAATAGAGGTGTTTTGAATATTACACCTGTGGAGGTGATTTTAAAAGACGGTGTTGAGCTCATAAGGTGGAAGCAGTATAATATTTCCCTAGAAGGGAGACATGGCTTAAAGCCAGTGATAGAGTCTCTATTGAGGGATGGATTAATTGAGCCTGCAATGTCACCATATAATACACCTATCTTACCTGTAAAGAAACCTGATGGTTCTTATAGATTGGTAGCTGATCTGAGAGCCGTTAATAAATTGGTAATTGAAAGACACATTATTACACCAGATCCCTATACATTATTGGGATATGAGCATAAATATTTTAGTGTAATAGATTTAAAGGATGCTTTTTGGACATGTCCTTTGGCTGAGAACTTATGAAATATTTTTGCTTTTGAATGGACAGATCCTGATACACATCGAACTCAACAGTATCGATGGTGTGTGTTACTGCAGGGGTTCTCAGAAAGCCCTAATTTGTTTGGACAAGCGTTAGAGCAAGTTCTTGAAGGGTTTGAACCACCTGAGGGAATAACAGTGTTGCAATATGTGGATGATTTGCTAGTCTTGTTGAATTTCTTAGGACAACAGGGCCTGAGAGTTTCAAAGAAGAAATTGCAATATGTGGAATCTGAGGTTAAATACTTAGGATATTTAATTAGTCATGGAAGTAAGAGAATAAATCCAGAAAGAATTGAAGGGATAGTCAGACAACCTATACTGAAAACTAAGAGAGAAGTTTGTAAAATGTTAGGGTTGTTAGGCTATTTTCGTCTTTGGATAGATAATTATACAAATAAGGATAAGTTTCTCTATGAGAAATTGTTGGATGATGAACCATGGGAGGTTGTATGGAATAGTGAAGAGGTGGATAAAATTGAGAAGCTTAAGAAAGCCTTGATACAAGCCCCTGTACTAAGTTTGCCTGATTTGAAGAAACCTTTTCATTTATTTGTAGCAGTTGAAGATGGAATAGCTAAAGGTGTTCTAGCTCAAGTCTGGGCTGGGAAGAAAAAACCTGTAGCATTTTTATCAAAATTGATGGATCCGGTAGTGCGGGGTTGGCCTTTGTGTATACAGGCAGTGGCAGCTACGGCTACATTGGTGGAGGAAAGTAGGAAGCTAACTTTTGGAAGTGCTTTAGTGGTAAGCAGTCCATATCAGGTGAGAACAATTTTAATGCAGAGAGCACATAAATGGCTTACACATGCTAGATTATTGAAATACGAAGCAATTTTATTGTCTCAGTAGGATTTGCTTCTCTCAACTGACAGGAATTTAAATCCAGCTGAATTCCTTTCGGGAGAGAAACAAGAATGGGATAATATAGAACATGATTGTATTGAAGCTATAGATTTACAGACTAAGATAAGAGAAGATTTGGAAGATAGTCCAATAGAGGGAGGTATTAATTTGTTTATTGATGGATCTTCTCAAGTAGAAAATGGTAAACGTATGAATGGGTATGCAACTGTGAATGGAGATATGTCTGAAGTATTGGAGATGAGCAGATTGCCTGCTGGATACTCTGCACAGGTGTGCAAAGTATTTGCTTTATTACAAGCCTTGAAACTTTTAGAAAATGAAGTGGGTAATATTTATACAGATTCCAAATATGCCTATGGTATTTTACAAACTTTTGGGGAAATTTGGTTAGAAAGAGGCCTTATTACAAGTAAAGGAAAAGAAGTAAGACAAGTAGATCTTATCAAAGCTGTATTAAAAGCAGCTGAAGTTCTGGAACGTTTAGCTATAATCCATGTTGAAGCTCATAGGAAGGGAAATTCCAAAGAGATTTTAGGAAATAAATTAGCAGATGAGGCAGCTAAAGAAGCTGCCCATATGGGAAGAGAAGTGAAACTAATGGTTTTGATTCCTGTTTTGGAATGGGATGTAAAACCAGATTTCACTGATGAAGAAGAAAAACAGATGAAGTTAGAAGGTGTTACTTGTGTTGATGGAAAATGGGTAACAGACAATGGTTTACAAATAGTTAAGCCTATTATGAGAAACATAATAGGAAAAGTACATGAGGGTACTCATTGGGGAACACAAGCACTTGTGGATTTTGTGAAGAGAAAATATATTTGTAGAGGAATATTTACAGTAGCTATGCAAGTGTGTAGAAAATGTATACATTGTGTACAAATAAATAAGAAGATGATGCGTAAGAATATACAAGGAGGAAGAGATTTAGCTGTCTGGCCATTTCAGAGAATACAAGTTGATTATACTGAAATGCCAGCTGTTGGTACATTGAAATGCCTATTAGTAATTGTTGATCATTTGACAGGATGGGTGGAAGCCTTTCCGTGTGCAAGAGCAAATGCACAAATGACTGTGAAGTTAATCTTAGAACAGATAATACCTAGACATGGATCAGTTGAATCTATTGATAGTGATAGAAGTACACATTTCACTTCTAATGTGGTGAAGGGAATTATGAAGGGGCTAGGTATAGACTGGCAGCTACACCTGGCTGGCCACGCCCCTCCCTCAGGTAAAGTGGAGAGAAAGAACCAAACTATAAAGAAACACCTTAAAGAAATTGATGTTAGAATTACAATTACCATGGACGAAATGTTTACCTCTAGCTCTATTGTGTATGCGTACTTGTCCAAGAACGGATGTTGGGATTTCACCATATGAAATGATGTTTGGAATTCCTTATACTGGAAGTATTGGTATACTTAGGATAGAACTTAAAGATATTTGTCTTAGAAAATATATACAAGGACTGTCCCAGTGTTTTTCTCTTTTAAGGTCCAAAGGACTTTTGGCACAAACACCACTATTTGATTTCCAAGCGCATGATTTTAAGAGTGGAGACTGGGTCCTGATAAAGCAGTGGAGAGCTTTGGGAAAGCTGAGGCCTATCTGGGAAGGACCGTTCCAGGTGCTGTTGACCACTGAATCGGCTGTGAGGACATATGAGCGAGGTTGGACACATCATTTGTGTGTGAAAGGACCTGTGGATCCGGTTCCTGTCTCAGGCAGAAGCAAGTTTTAAGAGACTGGACTTTTTATTTTATTTTTTTAGATAGTGAGTTAATGTCTTGTTTAATTTAGGTTTATGGAACTTTGGGTGGAAGAGTTGATTATTTGGCTGAGTGTAACACATTTTTTTCTTATTGTTAGGGATATACACCCTAGCAGAATGTGCACGGCAGTCAGGCAGGCAGGCAAATATGTGAGATAAACGTTTTTGTAGTTTACACTCAGTAAAACAGATACAATGTGCTAGTTAAATAGTTTATTCCAGTAAGATTTATAGCATAGTCAAACAGTCCATATATCATTCACTAGTTCAGTCCATCCGGGGATTATTCAGTTGCAAAGTCCAGTGTCGAAAAAGAGGTCAGTAAACTTACAAATATCAGTCCAGCAATATATCTCTTCGCAGTAGAGATATGAAGAAGTAAAACCTCTTTTCTTCCTTTAGCAACAGCAAAGAACACGCAGTTAACAATCCATCATCGTCAGCAAGCAATCCAGTAAGCCAGCAATCAATCAAGTTCTCTTGCTCCCTCTTATGGTGGTTTTACAACCGCACCCAAAATTACATGCTTTGCAGTTAAAGTGACACACACTTAAACTCACTATCATAGTTTATATATATTATTTTACCAAAACTACGTTAGGTAACCATGTTATTCCTAACACTTATATTGCTGATTATTTTAAGACATGAAATAATAGATTGGTGTACACAGATATTGTGTCCTTTAAGTGCGGAAGAAGATAAAAAAGTGGATGTAAGTCCCCAACGACCGGTTGTAAGTTTTGAAGTGTAAACTACATACGTTAAGGTGGGTGGGGGCCTAGTCCATTTGTGAATATGATGTGGATAGTGATTATTGCCTTATGTGGGGTAGGTATGGAGACTACGGAGATATGGCCTGGTTATCCAGTAACATGGCAACAGTTATGTTTCCAGACTGCACCTGACAGTACAGATTATAAAGGGCAGATATCACTGACATTAATGGAACCTATGGCTGAGGCTGGTATCTGTATAAGATCCACCTTAGATGATGGTTTATATTTGGGAAAATACCCAACATGTAACCGCACATATGATATTGTAACTAATCAGAGGGATTTATCTAAAAGAATGGAACAATTATATGATATTTGTTTTGAGATGTTTGGCAATTATTCTCCTTCTTATATGAGACTCAGAGCTCTGGAAGAGATGTTATTTATGCCATTCATTGAATTAAGAAGTGCTCCGAAGAAGTTAATGTTTTTGTGTGGCAGTCTAGCTATTGCAAAACTTCCATTTACCTGGAGAGGTAGATGTACAGTGGGATATATTGAAGCTCCAAGAATTTTAAGTAGAGGAGTAAGAGATGTTAAAGAACAAGAACCTATTGAGGCTAAGAGTGAAAATGTTTTTCTAGAATTAATGAAAGTAGTTTTGAATAGTTCTTCTTTTTGTGTGAAAGGAGAGACTACAGTTACAGATTTTATGTCTACTTGTTTTATAGGAGTTCCAGTACCAGGAAAGTTTTTGATGAGTGAATCCAGGATTCTTATACATCCTGATGCTTATACTTTGTATAATTTGTCAAAAGTGATTACTTTGTTTGGATCTCCAGTGAAACCAACTAAATGGACGAATCAGAAAAAGTTGGTTACTGAAGTTAAGACAGTATTTCCAGTTTATGATTGTGTAAAGTATAAACTTCCAGAGAAAAAGCATGAAAAGACAGTTTATAATTTTTTGCCCAATGAAGATGTTTTTCATTGTACAGAGATTGAAGAAGTAGATGGAATGACACATGTGTTATATTTACCCAGAGGTTGGTTTATGTTTTGTGGAGCATATGCATATGCATTTATACCAGCTAATGCAATAGGTGGTCCTTGTACAATTGGTAGTTTAATGACCACACAACAAATTCTGTGTTTCAGTCACCAAACAGTCCCCATTGGCTGACTTGTTGCCATGGCTATACCAGTTCATAAATTCTTATATACTGACACTCCTCCCTTTATAACTGGAATAGACAAAAAAACTGAATAACTTAATATTCTTCCCATGGTGCATTCCACCCAATGGCTTGGTCATTATATCTGCCAGTTTATCCTCTGAAGAACAGTGAAGCAAGCTAATTAATTTACATTTGATGGCATCTCTTACAATATTTAATATCCACATGCTTGCTTCTATTCTTTACTTTGTCACCTGTTGTCATTTTAAAGCAAGCAGCATTATCTTCAAACACTGTTACAGCTTCATTTACCTTTATGTTTAAATCTTGTAACAGTTGAACGTAACAAGTTACCTCTGAACAAAGTTCAGATAGAGCTATAAATTCTGCCTCCGCAGTAGAAATGGCTACAGTTGTTTGTTTTCTGGACTTCCAACCAATTAAAGCACCTCCAAATAATACCACAGTCCCAGAATTGGACTTTCTAGTTTTTAACATCATTGGCATAATCACTGTCAACATAACATTTTAACTTTTAACTCTTCAGAGACCTGTATTTGAAGACCCAAATTCACAGTTCCCTTCAAATACCTGAAAATCCTTTTTACACCCATCCAATGCAATTGTGTTGGTGCAGCAGTAAAGCGATTTAAGATGTGTACTGCACAAGCTATGTTTGTTCTGGACCACTGTGACAGATATAACAGGCTCCCAATTGCTGACTGATATATCTCTTGATCACAGGCTTCGCTTTTGATCTCACCCAAATTGTTATGAAAATCTGTGCTCATAGGTGTTGGAGCAGAATTACCATCCCTCATGTTGTATCTCTCCAACAGCTGTTCAATTTTTCTTCTTTGACTGAGAACATAACCAACTTTCTCATTTTTTTGTATCTCTACACCAAGCTAATTTTGTATTTCACCCAAATTTTTCAATTCAATTTTTTTCTCTAATTGATTAGCAAATTTTTTTCCTGTGACACATCTTTTGCAATGAAACAAACATCATCCACAAATGGTAACAACTGACAATCCCCACCTTGTAACTTTCCAGTATATATATACAACCATCAGCCTTACAACTCTTGAACCCAAGACCCTTCAATGCCTTATCTAAACAGATATTCCAATTCCTGCTTGACTGCTTCAGCCCATAAAAGTCCTTGTTCAAATTATACACAGTGTTAGGCTTTTTTACCTTCATACCCTGGTGCTTGAACCATATTAACAGATAACAGATAACAGATAATCAGAGTTGGAAGGGACCTTGTAGGTCATCTAGTCCAAACCCCCACCCAAGCAGGAGACCCTACACCATTTCTGACAGATGGCAGTCCAATCTCTTCTTGAAAGTCTCAAGTGATGGCGTTCCCACAACTTCCGAGGGCAAGGTGTTCCATTGGTTGATTGTTCTCACTGTCAGAAAATTTCTCCTTATTTCCAGGTTAAATCTCTCCTTGTTCAGTTTCCATCCATTATTCCTTGTCTGGCCTACAGGTACTTTAGAAAATAGATTGACCCCTTCCTCCCTGTGGCAACCCCTCAAATATTGGAAGACTGCTATCATGTCTCCCCTGGTCCTTCTCTTTACGAGACTAGCCAAGCCCAATTCCTGTAACCATTCTTCATATGTTTTAGTCTCCAGTCCCGTAATCATCCTGGTTGCTCTTCTGTGCACTTTTTCTAGAGTCTCAACATCTTTTTTGTAATGTGGTGAACAGAACTGGATGCAGTACTCTAGGTGTGGTCTTACTAAGGCTTTAGTTTATAGAGTGGTATTAGTACCTCACTGGATCTCGATTGTATCCCTCTGTTAATGCAACTTAGGATGGCATTAACTTTTTTGGCTGCTGCTGCACACCGCTGGCTCATATTTAGCTGGTTGTCCATAGGACTCCAAGATCCCTCTCACAGTTACTGCTCTTGAGCCTGGTTTCACCCAGTCTATATGTGTACTTTTGGTTTTTCTTGCCTAAGTGTAGGACTTTACTTTTCTCTACATTGAATTTCATTTTGTTAGATACGGCCCAGTGTTCTAGTCTGTCAAGATCCATCTGGATCTTGAGCCTATCTTCTTGGGTGTTAGCTATTCCTGCCAGCTTAGTATCATCTGCAAATTTGGTAAGTTCCTGTTAGGGATATACACCCTAGCAGAACGTGCAACGGTAGTCAGTCAGGCAGGCAGATATGTGAGATAAACGTTGTTGTAGTTTACACTCAGTAAAACAGATACAATGTGCTAGTTGAATAGTTTATTCCAGTAAGATTGTTAGCATAGTCAAACAGTCCATATATCATACACTTAGTTCAGTCCGTCCGGGGATTATCCATTAGCAAAGTCCAGTGTCGAAAAAGAGGTCAGGAAACTTACAAATAATCAGTCCAGTAATATATCTCTTTTTGGAGTAGAGATATGAAGAAAATCAAACCTCTTTTCTTCGTTCAGCAATAGCAGGGAAAACACGCAGTTATCACCATCAATCCATCATTGTCAGCAATCCAGTAAAAGCCAGCAAACAGTGAGCTCTCTTGCTCCCTCTTATGGTGATTTTACAACCGCACCCAAAATACATGGTCTGCATTTAAAGTGACACACACAATCATAGTCTATATATATATTATTTTACCCAAACTAAGTTAGGTAACCATGTTATCCCTAACAGTTCCCCTTCTATTCCTTCATCTAAGTCGTTAATGAAGATATTGAAGAGTACTGGGCCTAAGACAGAACCTTGTGGTACCCCACTGCTTACTTCCCTCCATGTAGACTGAGACCCATTAAGGACTACTCGTTAAGTATGGTTTGTCAGCCAGTTGTAAGTCCATCTAGTGGTGGTGCTATCTATTTCACTTTTTTCTAGCTTACTAAGAAGTAGGTTGTGGTCTACTTTGTCAAATGCCTTGCTGAAATCCAAATGTATTATGTCCACAGTATTTTGCTGGTCTACTAATTTAGTCACTATGTTGAAGAATGAAATAAGATTGGTTTGGCATGATCTGTTCTTAACAAACCCGTGCTGACTGCTAGTTATTACTTTACTTGTTTCTAGATATTGGCAGATCTGTTTTTTTATTATCTTTTCCAGTATCTTCCTGGGTATTGATGTTAGGCTGATTGGTCTATAGTTTCCTGGGTCTGTTTTTTTCCCCCTTTTTTGAAGATGGGAACCACATCAGCTCTTTTCCAGTCCTCTGGTAGTTCTCGGGTGCTCCAGGATTTTTGAAAGATATGGTGCAGTGGTTCTTTTTTTTTTTTTTAATTTTATTAGTTTTTAAAACGAACATAGACAAACAAAACATAAGAACATCAAGCCATCTTCCATATATATACATACAGTGTGCCAGTTGGTTTACAAATTGTGTGTTGTTTTTTTGAAACAAATTTTATTAATTTTAAAGACAAACAAAACATCATTAAACATTGAACACATAAAACCTCTTTCCATTATAAATTTTTACAAGGCAGATAAGACATTATTTTATACAACATAATTCTAATCTATCCCATTTCCATATGGACACATAAATATCTTTTAACAAATTTCTCATTATTTCTCTTTACTCTTATTCAATTACATTTCTTTTCTATATTTATCCATTTTATAGTCATCATATTCATATTTCCCTCTGACTTGTTTACAATTATTCTCATCTAACTTTCCTCCAAGGTTTTATTAATTCTCAAACAAACATAAACACACAAAACACAAAAACATAAAACTTCTTTTTAGAAAGTGGCTTGGCCCCGGATTACCTCTCTTTATACGGACTTCAATTAAATTCATGCTCATCTTATATACCATTACCTATCTTATTTACCATTCTATATCTTCATTATAACTTCTCCCCGCTTTTCACTCTTCTTAATTCTATTTTATTTATTTCATCTTAGTTTAAATCATTATACTTGTATCTTTTGTCCATTCTTTTCCAATTATCCATTTATCTCATTCCCTATAGTAAAAAAAAAAAAAAGATTTCTCCTGAAATCACTAATCGAAGTATGATGCCTTTCTATCGTTCCCCTAGATTGACATTTAAAATAACACCTGGTTCCCAATCTGATTCTGCTTAGTACATTCTACCTACTAAGTTTTAAGAGAAAGAGAAAATAGTAAATCTATAAAATAATTAAATACATAATTAAATATTAAATCTTGTAACATTCCAGTTATCTATTTCAAAGACAAATGCTACAATAATAAGTTTATAATAACATCAACACAATAGTCAATTAAACTCTATATTTGAACTAAATATTTTGAACATTCCCTTAAATATTTTATTAAATCTTATTTTAATCTTTTTTTAGATCTTATAAAATTCTAATTTTCTATTTCTAATACAAATACTACAATACTATCTTATGTACCTTGCAGAATC
>NW_020717174.1:14017-53020 GCF_900518725.1 Notechis scutatus | reverse complement strand
CTTAAGTTTGATATAATTATTCTCTTTTAGTGTACTGCATCTTGCTGTCAAATATATCCCCAAGTACTTGATCTTATTCGTGACCTGAATTTTCAATAGATCTGCCAGTTCTTCCTTTTGTCTTGATAGCATATTCTTTGTCAAGATCTTTGTCTTATCTTTATTTATTTTCAAACCAGCCACCTTCCCATATACCTCTCTCTTTTGTATCAATTTTAATGCTGTTTCTAGTGGGTCTTCTAAAATGAAAACCAGATCATCCGCAATTGCTTGCAATTTAAATTCTTCCTTTTTAATTTTCATCCCTTTAAAATCCTTTTCTTCTCTAATTTTTCTGTTTAGCACTTCCAAGGTTAACACAAACAACAGAGGTGGTAGTGGGCACCCTTGTCTTGTTCCTTTTCTTATATCAATAGAGTCTGTCAGTTCTCCCTCTATCATTACTTTTGCTGTTTGCTTATGATATATAGCTTCTATTGCTTGGATAAATTTTTTAGGAAAGCCCATCTGTTCCAGCTGTAATAACATGAATTGCCAATTCACATTATCAAATGCCTTCTGTGCATCTAGAAATATCAAATCCATATGTTTTTCAGGGTGTGCCTCGTAGTATTCTAAAGTTTCCAAGATTACTTTCATATTATCTTTAATTTGTCTCTTTGGCAGAAATCCATTTTGATCAGGATGGATAAAATTGTTTAAGTATTTTTAAGTCTTTCTGCCAATATTGAAGCAAATATTTTATAATCTGCGTTT
This sequence comes from Notechis scutatus, assembly GCF_900518725.1. The sequence goes on along the minus strand of NW_020717174.1, from coordinate 52,264 downwards.
AGTAAGGAAATAGGTCTATAGTTCTTGATTTGTAATAGATTGGCCTCCTCTTTTGGGACAAGTGTAATATACGCTTCTGACCATGATTTAGGTATCTTCTTCTTTGACATAACTTCATTCATAACTTCTAGCAATGGAAGGTTCAACGATTCTTGGTTCAACATTTAAATGGCTTATTCCAGAAGGCATGTTAGTGTTGTGGAAAGAGAGGAAAATCAAAATAGATACTATGGAAAAAGCCCAGGATTTTTACGAACGGATGGTGGGCCCACAGGAGCAAAGTAGTAGGGAGGAATTGGACACAAAGTTTCAAGAAGAATACAGTGGACATAAAAATAGAACTGGAACAGTAGGAAACCAAGAAAATACCTATCCACAACAAAAGACAGAAGGAACTACATCAACACAAGCGCAAGAAGAGAGAGGAATTGTTACACGACAAAGAGCAAAACAAAACTAAATAGATGGGAGAAGAAAAAAAAATTACTATCAATAAACATAAATGGTTTAAATTCAACAATTAAGAGAAAAAGGATATTATCTAAATTAATTAAACATAATGCAGATATAACGTGCCTGCAAGAAACCCATATAAAGAAGAAGGATGAAAAATATTTAGAATGCCCGAAATTAGGAAAGTTATTTACCACACCAGCAGATGAGGAGAAAAAGAAGGGAATCGCAGTATATGTGAAAGAGGATTTGAAATCTGAGCTAATATGGTCGGACTTAGAAGGAAGGACTCTGGGTTTGCAGATCTGGATTAATGATATTCCAATTCTTTTAGTAGTAATATATGCCCCAAATGGAGACCAAAAAGAGTTTTTTAAACACCTATATGGAAAATTGGTTGAATTGCAAAAAAGAAATATTTGCTTGGTAGGGGACTTCAACTCCATTGCTGATTTCCAAAATGATCACAGTAATGCCGGGAAGAATAAAAAGGGGAAGAGAGAGCTCCCCAAGATTTGTAGGGAAATGATGAAAGAGCTAAATCTGACAGATATATGGAGAAGATTACATCCTGAAAAAAGACAATTTACATTTTATTCAAATCCCCACCAAACATGGACACGGATCGATATGGCATGGATGAGTGGGGAAATAGCAAACGAGACAAAAGAAGTGGAAATTTTGCCTAATGAATGGGCAGACCATAATCCAATACAGGTAATATGGAAGGGCAGGGTAAAACCAAAGAAAAGATGGACCTTAAACACTCAATTAATAAGAGAGAAAGAATACATTAATAAATTAAAGGAGGAATTGAATTTTTTTATTAAAGAAAATGATAATGGAGAAACCACGAAACAAAATGTCTGGGATACGATGAAGGCGGTTATAAGAGGCACAACAATCTCTTATAACGCCAAGAGAAACAAGGAAAAATATTCCCAACAAAACAAATTACAACAAAGAATTAAGGAGCTAGAAACCCTTCTACAAAATAACCCAAAAGAACCCAAACTGCAAAATCAGATAAGTATAGCCAAACACAAACTGAATTTAATTGATCAAGAGAAAATGACTATGAATTTGAACTTAACCAGACAAATCTATTTTGAACATGCCAACAAGCCAGGAAGATGGCTACCTTATAAATTGAAAAAAAAGAAAGAGAAGAGATTGATATACCAGTTAATAGATAGCAAAGGAGATACATACCAGGAAATAGAACAGAAAAAAGAAATCATTCATAAATACTTTGAAGATTTATACAAAAGAGAGGATGTCAGTGAAGATAGAATAAGGAATTATCTAGATGAAGTAAAGGATAAGGCAATTGGGGAAGAAATGGCTGAACTATTAAATAAAGACATTACTGAATCGGAATTGAAATCAGCAATAGAGAGCCAGAAAAATAATAAAACCCCGGGCCCAGACGGGATCCCAGGGGAGCTGTACAAGGCAATAGCAGATCAAATCGGACCACTTATGGTTGAAGTCTTTAATGACGTTTTACTGGCAGCCAGGATGCCAGACTCATGGAGGGGGGCGTTGATCTCGCTGATCCCGAAGGAGGATACAGATCCCAGATATATAAATAATTACAGGCCGATTTCACTTTTAAATACTGATTACAAAATATTCACACTTATTATAGCAAACAGATTTAAAAGGATCTTAAATTTGTATATACATGTAGACCAAAACGGATTTCTCCCAACTAGGCAAATAAAGAACAATTTAAGAATAGTATTAGACGTACTAGAATTTTACGAAGCTCACCCCGAGAAACAAGTAGCACTTATGTTCCTAGACGCAGAGAAAGCTTTCGACAATCTAAATTGGCAATTTTTAATTCAAAAAATTTATAATTTGAATTTGGGCACCAAATTTGAAAATATTATAACAACTATATATGATACACAACAAGCTAATATAATAGTGAATGGGGAATGCACCCGCCCAATAAAGATAGAAAAAGAAGCAAATATTTTATAATCTGCGTTTAGTAAGGAAATAGGTCTATAGTTCTTGATTTGTAATAGATTGGCCTCCTCTTTTGGGACAAGTGTAATATAAGCTTCTGACCATGATTTAGGTATCTTCTTCTTTGACATAACTTCATTCATAACTTCTAGCAATGGAAGGTTCAACGATTCTTGTAGTGTTTTATAAAATTCTGCCGGAAGTCCATCTGGGCCTGGTGCCTTTCCATTATTTTGCTTCTTAAGTGCTTCAATTAACTCCATCATCATTACATTGCTTTCTAACATTGTTTCAATCTCTAGGTATCTGGGGTAAATTAGCATTCTGTAAATACTGTTTAACTCTTTCCTCATCAATATTCTCTTGTGTGTATAGTTTCCCATAATAGTCTCGCATGATTTCCTCCTTCTCTTTACTACCATAGCAAACTTGGCCTTGGTCATCTATTAATTGCAATATTTTCCTTGATTCTTTCTCCTTTCTCAATTTATATGCTAATCATCTACCTGGTTTATTTGCATCTTCAAAGTAGTTCTGTTTAGCACCTCTGATTTTCTGTGCTAATTCTTTTTCTATTAGACCCATTTTATGTTTAATTATATCCATTTTTAACTTAATGTCCTTTTTCTGTGGCATTTTCTGTAGCTCTTTTTCAAGTCCTCTATAGTCATCCTCTAATGCCTTAGAGCAGGCTTGTCCAACCCGTGGGCCGCGGGCCGCATGCGGCCCAGGTCGCCTCGTAATGCGGCCCAGTGCCCACCCCAAACTTCTGGCAAGAGCCAGCGAGGAGGAGGAGGAGAGGCAGGCGCGAGGCGGGGCGAAGCGAGCGCCACGCCAAGCAGCAACAGAAAAGGCGGGCACCGCCTTTGCTGCTTCTGCCCCCGCCACCACCGCCGCTGCCGCTTCTGCCCCCACCGCCACCGCTTCTGCCCCCGCCGCCGCTGCCGCCGCTGCTTCTGCCCCTGCCGCCGCCGCCACCACTGCTGCTGCTGCACCAAGCCTCCCGGTCCTCGCCTTCCAGTCCTGCCGCATCCAGCCGGGCCATTTGCAGGAGGAGAGGTAGGCATGAGGCGGGCGAGCTTTCTTCCCCCCTCCCCCCCCACCCCGCAAAATTTGGCCGGAAAATTAATAAAAAATAAATAATATTTAATAAATAATAAATAATAAAAATAATTTATAATTTATTATATAATTTTATAATATAATTATTTTATAATAATTTATTATATGTGCGGCCCAAACCAAATTTTCATCTTCTAATGTGGCCCAGGGAAGGTGAAAGGTTGGACACCCCTGCCTTAGAGGCTAGTCTTTTCATGATATTTCTTTTCCTTGTGTAGTCTATTATCAAGCCTCTAGCGTATGCCTTCATTGTATCCCATACGTTCTGGATTGATATATCTTCTTTTTTGTTTTCTCTAAAGAAGAAAGCCAGTTCTTTCTCGATACTCTGTGTGAAGTCTTTTTCCTTTAATATAGTATTATTTAACGTCCATCTAAATCTTCTTTGTCCTTTCCATTTAATTGTCAATGGATTGTGATCTGCCCAAGTACTTGTTTCAATATTTATTTCTTGAATATTAGCTAACAATTCTGTTGACATCCATATCATATCTATTCTGGACCATGATAAATGTCTATTTGAATAGAAGGTGTATTGTTTAGTTTTAGCATTCCTTTCTCTCCATGTATCTTTTAAATTTATTTCATCTACCATTTTAAAAAAAGATTTAGGGAAAGTCTTTCTGTTTTGGTTTGTTGTTGTCAGTCTGTGCTCCCTTCAAATCCCAAGAAAGAAATACTCAGACTCCATGGGTTAGAGCAAAGTTATCCTTTTACTGGAAAACAAAGTGAAAGCTACAGATTTAATTCCGAATCTGAGAAATTGGCGGGCAGATCACATATACAAAGGAATGGAAATGCTCCCACCCCCCAAAGTCCAAATGACTCTTCCAATTAAAAGTTCTGAATATGATCATGTGGCCATCTCCAGGTGGTGACGAGGCTTCTGTCAGTTGACCTTGACATATTTTGATAAAAGTTCGCAGTTGCGCAAAAGGGGATAGAAGCTAGCCAAGAAATGGAAAGTTAAAGAAAGGAATCCCCCTCCCCTTGCTAACCACAGAAAAGGAATGCAAAACACCTCCAGCTTTCTTCCCCTCCAAGTTCCCCCCTCCCTCCGTTGCTAATGACAGCCGAAAGAAATAGATTGGCATAGCAGCAGAGAAGATGCAATAGTTAGGATGCAGAATATATATATTATGGAAGATATCTTGAGGCTGACAGTTGTTTTCTGTGCTGTGTAGTCCAGTTTATTATCTACAATTCCATTAAAATCTCCCATCATAACTATATTAGCATAGTCCAGCTCAATTATTTTCATATGTAATTTTTCATAAAATTCTTCTTGATTGTCATTTGGGGTATAGATTGCAATCAGCAGTGTTTTCATATTATTGTCCATTATTTCCACCATTAGTATTCTTCCATCGTCATCAGTATAGATCAATTTCGCTGGAATAATATCTTTAATGTATAAAACCACTCCTCTTTTCTTGCATTGTGTCAAAGAAGTAAATATTTTCCCTAATTTTGGCTGTATCAACAATTGTTCATGTTGCTTTTTGATATGTACTTCTTGTAGGCAGATTATATCAAATTTTAATTTCTCTAATTTATGGAAAGTTTTCCTTCTTTTAACAGCTGAGTTAAATCCATTTATGTTAATTCTAATCAGTTTTTTCTCTTCCATGGTTATATTTTGTAGTTAGGTTTAGCAGCTCTCGTAGATCTTGGTTCATGTTGTTCTTTGACTTCCACCTTTCCACCTACTGCACCTTCTTCTTTTTCAGTCGCCATTTGACAGTCCTCTTGGAATTCAATTAGTGACATTTCTTTTTCTGCCTCCTCCTCTTTCCCTCCAAAAAATTCTCTGTAAAATAATTCGGCTTTCTCAATTGAATCAATTCTATGTCTCTGTTCTTGCCATGTGAACATTAAACCTTCTGGAATCAGCCATCTATAATTCACCTCTTTTTTAAGTAGCATTTTGGTCAGAAATCGGTATTCTCTTCTCATCTCTCTCACTCTTCTGGGTACTTGTTTCAGGACCACAATCTCCTTGTCTTTATATTTCAATGTTTTCTCTCTTGCCACTTGCAATATTTGCGTTTTAATGGCTTTCTTTGTAAATCTGATGTGAACTTCTCTTGGTAGGCTATTTCTCATTGCATATCTTGTGAAGACTCGATAAACCTCATCTATTCCATCCATCATGTTCTCTTTAGTAATTTCCAAAGCTTCAGCCAAAATTTCTATCATTATCTCAGCTAGGTTTTGTCCCTTCCTCTATGTTTTGGAATCTGAGATAAAATTCTGATCTGTCCATCTCCTTTCTCAACATCCCACTTTTATCTTGTTCAACCACTGTTAATCTGCTATCAATATCTCCAATCTTCTTATCTCTTTGTTTATCTTCTTTTTCATTTTTTTGGAATCTCTCATCATACTTCATCATCATTTGTTGAATGTTCTCCACCTTTTCATCAGTTTTCCCTGTTCTTTGTTCAATGTTCTCTGTTCTCTTTTCAATATTCTCTGTTCTTATTTGAATATTTTGAATTCCTTGCATAATCATCTGCAGGGTCACTTTTTCCTGTTCTTTTTCTTGCTGTAACATTGTCTGTATTGAACATTGTCCTCCAGATGGTGAAGAGGAAGAAGTAGAAGTTGAGGAACCAGGGGCTGTTAGTTTCCTACTCATTTCAGACAATCTTCAGGTTCTTCTAGACCTTAATCCACTTGTGAAATAACCAATTGCAATTCCAAATAAAAATAGTAGGAAAAAAGAAACCAAATGGTAATAATAATAATAATAATAATAATAATAATAATAATAATAAAATTTCTTCAGGTTCTTGTATACCTTAATCCAATCAATTGGCTAGATAGCAGTAAAAACTCAAAAATGGAAGAAAAGACAATAAACACACACAAAAAAGAAAAAATTGTTAAATCCTGAAAAAGACGGAAAAGTAAAAAGTAAAAAACTAAAAAAGAGAAAAGGAAAGTTCTTCAGGTTCTTCAACACCTTAATTCAATTAAGAGGTCTCAGGTATAAAAGGATGCATAAGAAAAAAAAGCCACAAAGATTTTAAAAAAACAACCCAATATGGAAGGTCAATAGAAAAAAAAATAGAAGGGAGGGAGAGAGAAAAAAGAAAAGAGACTACTCCCTTAAAAAGAAAAAAAAGGAAGGAAATCATTAATACTAAAGCTTTTCCTTTAAAATAAAATGCAAACGTAAAAATTAGACTTCAAAAGACAAAAAGAAAGAGAAAAACAAGTTCCAAAAGGCCAAAAATCCAAATAGCTATTACGAAAATTAAGCTAGTAAGGAGCAGGTTTGTTAAAGTAAGAAATAGCCCAGCTTAAAAAAAAATAAAAAGAGCACACTGCACCTTGTTTGGTTATCCAAGGCTTTTGTTAAAATTTATAACTCTCTTCTCCAGAGTCTTATCACCTTTTTTTTCTATAAACTTCAACACCAGACTCCAACTATTGATAGAAACCCAGAAGAGTACCTGCAATCATACTCTCCCATGCTCTTCCCTCTATCTTATCAAACAGCAATGTCCTTGAAAAGAAGTCTCAGTTCTTTCTCAGCTTTGTCTGGTCAAGAAAAAAAGAGATCGAATATTTCCAAGCCTCTAGTTGGCAGTGTTACAAAGTTTCTTCTGCTTTCACTTTCCCCCTCCTTTTCCAAACAAGATATAATAAAAATTAATTAAAAAGGGAAAAAGATATTTAAAAAGATGACTAAAAGGGAGTCTCTAGCCTAGAATATTATAAAGTCAAAAAGGAGAGAAAGAATAAGTGGAAGAAGAAGAAAAAACAGTCCAGTTTCAAAATATAAAATCATGTGTAGAAAATCCAGCAATGAGAAAAAAATAATAATAATATTACTTTGACTTCCTGTTTAAAATCGCCGCTTAATCACTTCTGTCAAAACTTTTACAGATTCTTTCTTTTCCTTAGGGTGTCCTTTCAAATCTTAAAATAAAGAAAAAGTTCTCACCAAACTGGCACACTTTCTCTTTCCATTCTCTTTCATTTCGGAGCTGTCCCAACTTCAGCAGCTTTAATGGCTGCCTCTTTGCTGCTGGCAAAAAGAGCTTCTCCTGGATGTACCAGGGACTTTGCGATATCCCAGGGATTGACAGGATGTGCTCTTTACATTCACCATCTCTTCGGGACGGTTTAGATGCGATTGGACCGTCCAGGAACAAAGATATCAGCAGCGATCTCAGACCTCCAAGATCACATGCCGTATCATCGCAATGCCAGCTCCGCCCTCCATGGTGCAGTGGTTCTGAGATGACCTCTGCCAGCTCCTTTAAAACTCTGGTGATCTGTGTTCATCAAGATCAGACAGGTGTTCTCTTACTATTTTTTTACTTATTTTAATTTTTATTTCTGGTCTGTCTTTTACAGTTATGTTTTGTTGGTGGGTTGAGCTATAGTTTCTTTTTGCGTGAAGACTGATGCAAAGAATGAGTTAAGCAGTTCTGCTTTCTCTCTGTTGCCTGTTACTTCCTTGCCATCTTCTCTCTTTAGTGGACTGACTGTTTCCTTGATTTTTTTTCTTGTTATTTATATGTTGGAAGAAACTTTTTTTTATCTTTGACTTTTGTTGCAAGTCTTTGTTCATTCTGAGCCTTTGCTTTCCTGACTTCGTCTTTGCAGATTCTGGCTATCCGCTGATATTCTGCCTTAGTTGTATGTCCTTCTTTCTATTTTTTGTACTTGTCCTTTTTTTTTTTTTCCAATTTGCCAGAGAGATCTTTGTGCAACCATGCTGGTTTCATCTTGGATTTCTTGTTTTTCTTTCTCAGTGGTATTGTGCTGGTCTGGGCTTCTATGATCATACTTTTCAGAGTTTCCCAAGATTCTTGAGTTGTTTTCCCCTTTAGGATTTTCATCCATGGAATCTTTCCCAAGTTCTCTCAGAGTTTATTAAAATCAGCTCTTTTAAAATCCAAGACTCTGGTGTCATTATGTTCTATTGCTTGTGTTTGTGTTAGGTTGAATTCTAGTATGCCATGATCACTCTCACCCAAGGTTCCTGCAGTTTCAACTCCCTCTATGGCTTCTTCTCTGTTTGTAAGAATTAAGTCCACTATGGCTGTCCCTCTAGTTTCACCCTCTACCTTTTGGACAACAAAGTTTTGGGAGCCGGGGCCGGTGTTGCGGTGGTACAATGCATGATCTTGAAGCTCCAAGATCACCATTGATATCTCTCCCGCTGGACGGTCCTTTTGGACCTAAACCGTCCCGTAGAGATGATGTTAGAAAAGGGCACATCCAGATGATCCCAGGGACACCGCAAAGTCCCTGATAGATCCAAGAGAAGCCCTTTTTTTCCAGTGGCAGAGAGGCTGCCATCAAAGCTGCTGAAGCTGGGACAGCTCCGAGATGGGAGAAAGTGTGTTGGTTTGGTGAGATAATTTTTTATTCATTATTAATTGAGATAACATCCTAAAAGATTAAAAGAAAAGTTAAAATTGAAGACAGAAGAGGTTAAAGTGGCGAAATTAAGCCTGTATAAACTTAGTGTTTTTTTTTAACTTTTTATTGTTGGATTTTTTACAAATGCTTTTGAATTTTAAACTGGACTGGGTTTTTTTTCTTTAAATAACTATATAATAATTCTTTTTTGTTTAAGACCTTTTGCCTTTTTCTTTTTTCAATGCTTCATTGTATTTTTTAATTTCTTTTCTTTTTCTTTTGTTTTGGATATAAGGAGGGAAGTGAAAGTAGAGGAAAATAAGTAACACTGCCACCCAGAGGCTTGGAAACATTGTTTTCTTTTTCTTGTTTGAGTGTTTGATAACTTTGAGAAAAGCAAGAGCTGGTGTTGCATTTCAAGGACTCTGAGCCTGTTTAGATAGTGGGATGAGCACGGAGGATTGTTGATACAGGTGCTTCTCTGGGATACTATCAGTGGCTGGAGTATGGAGTTGAAAGAATGCTCGGAGTTGAAAGAAAGAAGATTGCAGTGACATTGGAAAGAGAACTGTAAACTTTCTTTGGAATTTAACAGAAAAGCTTTGGACATTACACAGTGGCAGTGTTTTCTCTTTGACAGAAAGCTTGTTTTTTTTCTTCACTCTTTTTTTGGGGGGGTGTTACTTCTCTACTTCTCTACTTTCACTCTCATTTAGTTATTTTTAGCTGGATTGTGGCCTTTTGGAGGAGAAGCCTGTGCTCTTTTCTTTTCTTTTTTGATATTTTTTTCCTTCCTTTTGGAAATTTTTATGCACAAACAGATAAATATTTTTCTCTTTTTCTTTTTTTGTTGGAGATTGTTAATTGTATTTGGTCTATTCTACTCCACTTAATTGGATTAAGGTAAAGAAGAACCTGAAGACAGTTATTTTTAATTTTTATTGTGATTGATCTGCAAAAAAATTGGTTTCTTTTTCCTTTTTTAAACAACTGGAACCAATTGGATTAAGGTATACAAGAACCTGAAGATTGTTCTTTTTTTATTAATATATCTGTCCTCCATAAGTGGATTAAAGTATAGAAGAACCTGAAGACTTTGTACTTCTCAGCTATCGTATAGTTTATTAATTGTTTGGAAATGAGCAAGAAGATAACAGCCGCTGGCTCTTCAATACCAACTTCCTGTTCTTCACCATCTGGAGGACAAAGGTCAATACAGACGATGCTGCAGCAGGAAAAGGAAAAGGAAGTGACATTGCAGATGATTATGCAAGGAATCCAAAAAATACAAGAACAAAGTATATTGAAAAGAGAACAGAAAATATTGAACAAAGAACAGAAAAAAACAGATGAGAAAATTGAGAACATCCACCAAATGATGATGAAATATGAGGACAGATTTCAAAAAATTGAAGAAAAAGATGAACAAAGAGTTAAGAAAATTGGAGATATTGACGGCAGATTGTGCGTGGTCAAACAAGACAAGAGCAGAATGTTAGGATGGGAGATCGACAGATCTGAATTTTATCTCAGATTTCAAAATATAGAAGAAAAGGGAGAAAATTTGGCAGAAATAATGATAGAAATTCTAGCAGAAGCATTGGAGATAACCAAAGAGAAGATGATGGATGGTATAGATGAGGTGTTTCAAGTTTTTACAAGATATGCAGTGAGAAACAAGCTACCAAGAGAGGTTCATGTAAGATTTACCAAGAAAGCAATTAAAACACAAATATTACAAATGGCAAGAGAGAAAACATTGAAATACAAAGATAAGGAGATTGTAGTTCTGAAACAAATACCCAGAAGAGTGAGAGAGATGAGGAGAGAGTATCGATTCTTGACTAAAATGCTACTCAAAAAAGAGGTGAATTACAGATGGCTGATACCAGAAGGCTTAACGTTTACATGGCAGGAACAAAGACACAGAATTGATTCAATTGAGAAAGCAGAATTATTTTATGCAGAATACTTTGGAGGGGAAAAGGAGGAGACAGAAAAAGAAGTGTCACTAATTGAATTCCAAGAGGAATGTTTAGTAGTGACTGAAAAGGACGAAGGTGCGGTAGGCGGTAATGTGGAAACTAAAGAACAAGGAGAACCGAGATCTACTAGAGCAGCAAATCCTTCTTATAAAGTATAAACATGGAAGAGAAAAAATTGATTACAATTAATATAAATGGACTTAATTCAGCTATTAAAAGAAGGAAAACATTTCATAAATTAGAGAAATTAAAATTTGATATAATCTGCCTACAAGAAGTACATATTAAAAAGGAACACGAACAACTATTGGTACAGCCAAAATTAGGGAGAATATTTACTGCGTTGACACGATGTAAGAAAAGAGGAATGGTTTTATATATTAGAGATACAATTCCAGCGGAACAGATCTATACAGATGATGATGGAAGAATCTTGATGGTGGAAATAATGGACAATAATATGAAAATACTTTTCATAGCAATTTATGCTCCAAGTGATAATCAAGAAGAATTTTATAGAAAATTACACATGAAAATAATTGAATTGGACTAAGTTAATATTTGCATGGTGGGAGATTTCAATGGAATAGTAGATGATAAATTGGACTATAAAACACAGAAAACAATAAAGCAAAGTAGAAAGACTCTTCCAAAATCCTTTTTTAAAATGACAGATGAAATAAACTTAAAAGGCGTCTGGAGAGAAAGAAATGCTAAAACTAGACAATATACTTTTTATTCAAATAGACACTCATCATGGTCTAGAATAGATATGATATGGATGTAAACGGAATTGATTTCTAATATACAGGAAATTGATATAGAAACAAGTACTTGAGCAGACCACAATCCAATGACAATTAAATGGAAAGGACAAAGAAGAAGATCTAGATGGACCTTAAACAATACTATATTAAAAGAAAAAGACTTTGTACAGAAAATGGAGAAAGAATTGGCTTTTTTCTTTAAAAAAACAAAAAAGAGGATACATCAATGCAGAATCTTTGGGACACAATGAAGGCTTATGCCAGAGGCTTGATAATAGACTACACAAGGAAAAGAAATATTATGAAAAGACAAGCTTTTAAAACATTAGAGGATGATTACAAGAGACTTGAAAAAGAGTTACAGAAATTTACAGAAAGGACATTAAATAAAAAATGGACACAATCAAACACAAAATGGGGCTAATGGAAAAGGAGAAACTAGCTCAAAAAAATCAGAGGTGCTAAACAGAACTATTTCGAAGATGCAAATAAACCAGGTAGATGGTTAGCATACAAATTGAAAAAAGAGAGAGAATCAAGAAAAATAATGCAACTAATAGATGATGAAGGGCAAATTTGCTATGGAAATAAAGAGAAGGAAAAAATTATACGAGACTACTATGGAAAATTGTATGAACAAGAGAATATAGATGAAGAAAGAGTTAAACAATACCTACAGGAAGCGAATTTACCCCAGATACCCAAAGAGACTGAAATGATGTTAGAAAGCAATATAATGATGATGGAGTTAACTGAAGCACTTAAAAAAACAAAACAACGGAAAGGCACCAAGTCCGGATGGACTCCCAGCGGAATTTTATAAGAAATTACAGGTTTTGTTGAATCTTCCATTGTTAGAAGTTATGAAGTCATGTTGAAGAAGAGGATACCCAAATCATGGTCAGAAGCATATATTACACTTGTCCCAAAGGAGGACGCCGACCCACAACGAATTAAGAACTATAGACCTATTTCCCTGCTAAACTCAGACTATAAAATCTTCGCTTCAATATTGGCAGAAAGACTTAAAAGATATTTGAATAACTTTATTCATCCTGATCAAAATGGGTTTCTGCCAAAGACAACATGAGAATAATTCTGGATACTTTGGAATACTATGAGGCACACCCTGAAAAACAAATGGCTTTAATATTTTTAGATGCACAGAAAGCCTTTGAAAATGTGAATTGGCAATTCATGTTATTACAGCTGGAGCAGATGGGCTTTGGTAAGAAATTCATTCAAGCTAGAGAAGCTATATATCATAAACAAACAGCAAAGGTAATGATAGATGGGGAATTGACAGATTCCATTGACATAAGGAAAGGGACAAGACAGGGTGCCCACTGTCACCTCTGTTGTTTGTGTTAATTTTGGAAGTGTTGAACAGAAGTAGTAGAGGAGAAAAAGAAATAAAAGGAATGAAAATTAAAAAGGAAGAATTCAAACTGCAAGCATTTGCAGATGATCTGGTTTTCATTTTAGAGGATCCATTAGAAACAGCACTTAAATTGATAGAAAAGATAGAGGAATATGGAAAAGTAGCTGGTCTGAAAATAAAGATAAAATGAAGATTTTGACAAAGAATATGTTAGTAAGACAAAAGGAAGAATTGGCAGTGTCAGCTTTGAAATTCAGCTGCCACATTTTTTTAAGAGAGTTTGGAGGAGTTGAAAAGTTCAAGGTTATTCTGTATGTCGTATTAAGAAATTCCAGTGGCAGTTAATTGGTTCTCATGATTTATGAAGTGTAGAAGTGGGAGGAGAGAAGGTGGATTCTGTGTAACGTGCGAAAAATTTTCACTTTGGGAAATTGCCTTTGACATGTCAGATCTGTTTCTAAATAAATCAATTGGAGGGAAAATGTCTCGGAGTGATTGATATCATGGATATTTTCTGGATGCTTTACAGGTGGATGTTTTGAAGATCCAGGTCACAAATAAGGTTAAGTATTTGGGGATACACTTGACAGCAAGATGCAGTACACTTAAAGAGGATAACTATCTTAAACTCAAACAACAGATTGTGACAGATTTGGCAAAATGGGAAAATTTACAATTATCACTAATAGGGAGAATATCAACAATTAAGATGAACATATTACCTAGAATTTTATTTGTTTCAGACAATTCCAATTAAATTAGGGAAAGATTATTTTGAAGATTTAAATAAAATAGTGTTGAAATATATTTGGCAGGGGAAGAAAGCGAGAATAAAATTAAAATTGTTACAAGATGGTAGAACAAGAGGAGGATTTGGCCTGCCTAATTGGGAGTTATACTATCAGGCAACAAACTTGATGTGGGTTAAGGAATGGATAACATTAAGAAATACTAGATTATTGACATTAGAAGGACATGATTTGTTGTTGGGATGGCATGCTTTCTTATGGTACAAGGGAACTAAAACACAAGGGTATTAAAGAAGACATTATATACGAGAGGCTTTGTTATTAAACTGGGAGAAGATTAAAAAGCAATGTTATTTAAAAAATTCCAGTCTGGTTATTGACTATTGAAGCGTTTTCCTATCCTATCATGTTATGTCTCACCTGTGCCAACGAAGTGAGAAGTCCAAGTTTCCAAAGGAATATACACAAGCAGACAAGACCAGTAATGAAAGGGTTAAATTCCTTTGGCCAGGCAAGTTCTTGGCAGTCTCACACAAGTTGTCTGCCAAGTCCGATAATAAAGCAAGAACATAAATCACAGGCTATCGCCACACACACAGAATCCGTCGGAGCTGCTCTCACAAATTAACACGTTGTCCCGAACAAATTCTCAGAGCAAACACACCCACTTTTATTCTCTGTGGGGCATGTCAGTCCCTCATCTCAGTCTCTAATTCATCCTTTCCTTTTACATTGCAACTTACACTTTTGCCTGCGCCGTTGCCTTGCATCAAGCCAGCATTCCTCGGCTTGATCCTCAGTCAGAGTCTCTGATACGTTCTCCTGATTATCTGCCAACACCTGAGGCACAATCAGGGGGGAAGATCCTGCCGAGGAGGGAAGTCCTGGGGAGGAAGGCAATTCCAAATCCTCTAACAAAGCAGGCTCAAACCTCAGAGCCAAATCCTCCCCTTCCTCACCGTCCAAGTCTGTGTCCTCTAGCAAAGCAGGCTCAAACCTCAGAGCCAAATCCTCCTCTTCCTCATTTACCAAGTCCTCAACCTCTGACAAAGCAGGCTCAAACCTCCGAGTCACAACACTATCATATACAAAAAGGAACAAACAGATATGGTGAAATATTGAATAAAAAGGGTGAACTTAAATCTATGCAAAAATTAGAAGAACAAGGTATAAAGATGAATTGGTTTTCATATGCGCAAATACATTCAAGGTATGATAAAGACTCTAAAACAGAAGGTTTCTATGATAAGCTGACTGATTTAGATAAGATTTTGACAGGTACTGATGAAAAGGTGATTAAAAAATTGTATGGATATTTATTAGAAATTAAACTAGAAGAAGAACAAGTTAAGGAAACAATGATTGCTTGGAGGAAGAATTTTGGATATGGGATTGATCTAGAGAAATGGCAAAAATTGTGGTCTCAAAATTATAAAATGACAATGTCAACAGCATATAAAGAAAATTTGTATAAGATGTTTTACAGGTGGCACTTACTCCCGATGAGAATAGCAAGAATGTTTAAGAATAAATCTGAAAAATGCTGGAAATGTCATTGGATACTGGGTTCTTATTACCATATGTGGTGGACATGTGCAGAAGCTAAAAGACATTGGACTAAAATCCACACATGGTTGGAAAAAATGACAAAGAAACACATAGACTTTAAACAGAGATATTTTTATTGGGGATCTTACTGGAAATATACAGTAGGGAATTGAAATATTTGATTGTAAATGTATTAACAGCAGCTAGGATTGTATTTGCTAAAAATTGGAAAAATGAGAAAATACCAACGCAGGAAGAAGTTATCAAGAAAATAATGGAACGTGCTGAAATTAGTAAATTGACATTTGAAATCAAAGAACAAGAAGATAGACAATTTTATAAGATATGGGATTTATTTTATCAATGGTTAGAAAATAAAATATGGTAATGAAATATGTAGAATTTTACAATATAAGGAGAATAGAATTATACAGAATACAATATAAAGATGTATTGCTATTGGATGGATTTGGGATGATAAAATGAATTGTCATATTATGCCTCTTCAAACGTGGTCCTTTCATCATCGCACTTCTCATGTTGTTTCATTCAGGCCATCAGGCCTTGCAGCTCTTTGTTGCATTGCTTGCATTTTGCACGCATACCTGCTTTACCTGTAAGTAGAAGAACTTCATTAAAATATTCCCAAATTGGGTCTCTTTTACGACCTGCTGCCATTTTGCTCCTCAGGGAGGAATAAAGCACTTCAAGTTATGTGCAGAAAGATAACAAGATTTATAGCTGCTTAGAAGGTTTCACTTTCATTTTTACTGCTTGCCCTTCCTCCTCACACTTAGAGCCTGGTACAGATGCAGTTCTCTTCAAACAATCATACAGTTTGTGGTGTACATAGATTTGCAAAACAATGGGATAAAGGAATATCCCTGAAATTTATGATTTATCTCATGGTTACTGTGAAATTGTGTGAATGCATCAATGCAGTGCATGTTATCTCAGTTTGCAGAGCTTGGATTCATTTAATGAGTTTACCAATAATGTAAATATTACAGAATCTACAGCCTCATGCTACATAACTAGTGTCATGCCCCTGGTGGAGACTGACTCTGAGGGAGAGGAGGAACAGCTGACAGGGAGTGGAGGTGTGGCTCCGGAGGTTGTGGAGGAGGCTGGGGAAGGGCAGAGGCTGGCTGAGCAGTCAGAGGAGGACCCAGGCCCATCCCTTATCCATCCTAGGGCACACGGGGAGGAGAGGATAAGGGAGAGACGTGGTCTACTTGGGAGGAGAGGGCCTTGATCCTCTTCATGGGCTGCAGGTGTGAGAACTGCTTAAGAGTTTGGACCTGCGTTCTGGCGTGTTTTATTTTGGTATGAAGTTATCTTGGTTGGTGTCCTTCCAACAGACTGTGCCTTGTTGTCTCCTTGAATTTGGTAAATACTTCTCCTGTTCCGTTGTGGAAATTTCATCATTGTAGTTTGTTTGGTTTTTTATTTCACCTTTATCTGCTCATTAAGTTTGGACTGTATTGCTTTCTTCTGAAGACTATTTTTGAGTATGTTTTGTCTCCAACTGAGTATTATTGAACAGTGGGGTCATGTTGGAGGCATTAAAGGACATTTATTTACGTTTTGTATTTTGTTACGTTTGAGTTACACTCTGGGTCATCACAACTAAGCTCCATTTCATGCCGAATAAACTAAATTATTAATGTATCTTAAATAGAAAACTATCTTTAAATAGATTTTTACTCCAAAAGCATTTTTTTAAAAATAAATTTGATAAAAATATTTAAAAAATCCAATTTAAATTTTAAAAATCCAATTTTTTTTTAAAAAAAATTTTTATCCACCCTGTTTAGTGCTGACATTATGAAAATAATAAGTAATCTTATGACTTTGCAAATTGAGATACCTGAACAAAGAGTATTTGGCTGCATTGGGAATATAAAGGATTCTTTCCAATTTCACTTGGCACAAGGGTATCTCTGAATGTCTATGTAAATTCTCAGTCATCCAGGTCTTTGTTGTCCGAAAGGTGCTTTTTTCAAGATGTAACTGGTCTTTCTGGTTTTTCTTTGAAGACATTTCACTTCTCATCCAAGAAGCTGCTTCAGCTCTGACTGGATGGTGGGGAATGGAAGGATTTATACTCTTTGCAGACAGCCGATCATTTGCATTCTCTTAGTGGGTCGTTAAAGTCACCTGGAAGTTTATCTGTATCATCAGGGTCACCTGAGTGGTGCAAATTGGTCTGGAGCCTTCTTGGAACTGTTGAAAGGACTGTGTTGTAGATTGGAGATAGACGATGTCGTATCCCTCTCCCTCTGTTGAGAGAGGGCTGTTCAATTTTGACATAAATGGCCTCTTTAACACCTCTTTCAAACCAGCGATCCTCTCAGACGTTCAGCCGAATTCCAGAAAGAAAGGGAAACAAAGTTCTCACAGTAACCAAGAAATTAGTCTTTATTCGTCCATATACTGCTCTGGATTTGGGTAACACCAAGCATCAAGATGATATTAAAGTCAGCTCTGGCGCACCTCGCAGCCAGAGCTGTATTTATACATCAGAGTATAACGTAATGAGTTTATCCACCATCTGGTGGATGCTACCACTTAATTTCTGGTCATTATGTAACCCCCAGATACAGTGCATTTGTCCATTAATTATCCACCCTCCTTTACCATACCCTCACCATGTTATACTCTCCATATCCCACCATCGCCCTTGTGCCTGCCTAGTGAATATCCACCCCCTAAGGTCATTATTTTAATGGTCAGCATGTTCATCGCTCTGCCGATAGCCGCCCACAACTTGTGATAATTCAGCATCTGATGTCATCAGGGCTCATCGTCAATCTTCATCGGCAATGTGAACCCCGTGTCGGTTGGCTGGCAGGTACTTCCTAACATGGTAGCACCTTTGGACGCAGTAGACCGCTCGGTGTCATGGCTCCAGCATACCGTAGGGACGTGACAGATCCTCTCTGTCCAAAATATGGACTTTGTTGTCTTTGTTGTCTTCAAAAGAATGGCCTGTGTCTTTTAAATGCAGATGGACTGCTGAATCTTGTCCTGATGTGTGTCAGGGTTGCAAGTTCCACCCATAGCAAACAGAACTCTGAGGCAGGTAGGTTCCTCAAAGAATAGTTTTATTGGGCATATCATATTGGCACAGGCTGGTGAAAACCGACTTCCAATCACGGTGCTGTCTGGTTACCTGGTAACTTCACTCCTTCTCTCTCCGACCACCTGTGGAAATGTCCTTGGTTCCCAGGAGAAAGTATTTTGTTTTGGCTACAAAACCCCAGCTATCTATATTTCCCCCTCCCTATCCCTCAGCTCCAGTGTGGCAACACTGAAGCCTCAAAATGGCCTCAGCCAGGTCAGCTTCAGGGTTGACAAGCTTAATTTGAAATAATTAATTGAAAAGGACTTCCTGCAAGGAAAAGAAATCGTAGAGCGGTTACTCAAAGTTCACTCTAACTTCCCCTTCCACTCCTTGGAGCCCCCTTAGGTTCCTGGGGGTACTTGTCATGGAACTATCCACAACAACATTCTTTTGCCAGAGATCAAGCATGAGTTGCTGGAACTTGGAGGGGAGTGACTGGAATTGGTCGGAGTTCAGAATTGAGCTGGATTGGCAAGTGTGACTGGGGAGTCATAAATTAGTGCAGGGTGTGAGTTTTAGTGTAGAGGGGGGGAAACGCAGGAATTCAGATTTGGGTTTTCCCCAGATGTGCCAACATGACTTCTCTAATAAATTCTTACTTTGATGGACTTTGTTCCCAAGTTTTGAATGGCATGGAGAGTTTGGTTGGAACGCTGACATTAACCCAAATCCCCTAAAAGAAAATTCCAGTGGCTTCTTGCAAAGCAGTGCCACTGCCGAGGGTCCTGAGCCCCGAAACACCCCCCAAAGTACCAGGGGCATAAAGACTCAGGGAAGATGGGGCAGGGAACAGAGACCCCTAAAGGAGCTGCCGGGTCCACTTTGGAGGAGGTTTGCAAAAATATCTGCTACCCATCAGCTACAGAGGTGGCCAAAGCCAAGGCAGCACAGGCTGAACTCTGGGGGGGTGCTAGACCGAAGGAACCGACCCCTTGGCAGACCCCAACAGCCGGACCAGCTGCACAGTTAGAGCTGGAGCTGGTGATGGTGGTACCCATACCTCCAGGGGCATCAAGACAACCTGAACCAGTGGCTGCCTACAAGTGGAGACCACTGAAATCCCTGGAGGCTGACGAATTCAGGGAATGGAGGCTCCAACCGTCGTAGTGTAGCCAGTCGCTTGCTCGGCTATCCAAGAACTTCGAGCTACTGAGTGTGGGACCCACGGTCCCAACCTCTCCACATTTGATTCAGCCCAGTTGGGTACTACCCCAGCCTACATTCCACTTTCTGGGGTCAGGAAGCACGGCAGTCCAGAGCAGATCATCTGCTTCATTCTGGCCAGCCCAAGACACAGCCTCCCTCTGTCAGAGCAGCAGCCAAGCTGGCTGCCATGGCAGGATGGTCCTCCAGGCCCTTGGATCACTCAAGCCCTGGGACCAGGGGCAGAATGGGAGGCTTACCAAGGCCTGCCCATCAACCCCCACCAGAGCCTCCTGGACTACTCCCGGGTGGGCCTTTTATCCTGGCCAAGGATGGATCCAGTACCAGTGGATATCAGCTCCTGTCCCACCACCGATCCTTCCGACCGCAGCTGTCCCCCAGCTGCTACCCCACCGCAGTTCCTGGCTACCTTTTGACAGCACCTGTGATGACCCATAGTCTCTCAAAATAACCCAAAACCCAAAACATACATTAAAGTCCAGTAATGCCTTCAACTTAACTTCACTGTTTTATTTGGCACAGTTTAAAGTCACAAAAGTAAATAATGAGGCAAAAAGAAAACCAAAACAAACTGCATTGACAAGAGTTCCGAAGCAAGCCAAGATAATTAATTATACATTCCAGGAAGATAACCGAGGAGAGTCCATGGGAAGAACGCCAGCAAAGATAAACCTCTTTCAAAGAAAACTTTAAACTTTGACTCCAGTAATTCTGACTACGCAGTTACAAAGCTCCCAGCTGCAAGCCATGAGGAGGATCATGGTAATCTCCTCCTGAGTATACCTCACTTTTCCCTGATCCTCTCCTCCCTGCGTGACCTAGGATAGATAGGGGATGGGCCTGGTTCCTCCTCTGATTGCTCAGCCAGCCTCTGCCCTTCCCTAGCCTCCTCCACCACCTCTGGAGCCACACTCCCACTCCCTGTTGGCTGTTCCTTCTCTTCCTCGGAGTCAGTCTCCACCAGGGGCATGACACTATCCCCCTTGCAGGGCCCCCTCCCCCAGGACCAGGTGGACCAGGACATTGAGGAAACCGAGCGTGAAAGTCCTGGACCAAACGAGGAGCATGAACATCAGTGACATTGACCCAGATGAAGTCCTCTGGTCCAAAACCTTTCCATGCCACCAAATACTGAAATCGGCCCTGCAACTGGTGTGAATCTCGGATGCTATCCACTTCGTACTCTTCCTCTCCCAGAGGGGCTACTGGGGCCAGCTGTGATGCAGCCGTTCTATGTGGACCATCGGCCGAGGCAGGGACTAACAGGGAACAATGAAAAACAGGATGGATACGCATGGTCCATGGCAGGGAGAGACGATAAGCCACAGGATTGATCACCGCTGTTAGGGATAACATTGTTTTACCCTAACTGCTAAAAGATTAATTTTTGTTGGATATCAAGCAAACCATAGATCTTATAGATTCTGGGAACCAGGTACATCTAGAGTATACTGCAGTGCTAGTGCACAATTCCTAGATCATATAAGATGGAATAGATTAGAGCAAGATTCAGATAATGATGTTATTATAGAACACTACAAGAGGCAGAAAGAAAAGACTAGTTATAAGAAAAGTCCAATTAAAGAAGAAGTCCATGAAGAGCAAATAGAACCAGATCAAGAGGAAATAATTGATCAAGAAGAGATAGATAGTCAAGAACAGGAAATAAAGGAAAGTCCACCTGTAAGTCCTGTTATACCTAGACGCACAACACGTATAACCAGACCACCTGATAGGTATCAGACAAGCATTGTTTGCCAAGTAAATAAAGTTCCTACTAGCATAGATGAACTTAAGATGTATCCTGCTAAGGATCAAGAGAATTGGCAAAAGGCAATGGAAAAAGAGTTAAATTCATTAAAGGAAATGAAGGTTTATGAAGAAACCAAATTACCTCCAGGAGAAAAATCCATTGGGTGCAAATGGATATTTAAAGTAACGACTGGAAATAATGGGAAAGTAACTTATAAGGCTAGATTAGTAGCACAAGGATTTAATCAAAATGTATATGATTATGATGAGGTATTTGCACCAAATCTTAAAGCTACAACTTTAAGAGCAGCTCTAGTATGGGCAGCAAAGAATAATTATATAGTTAACCATTTAGACGTAGAAACTGCATATTTGCATGCACCATTGCAGCATACAATATATTTGAAAAAACCAGTTGGTATAAATGATAATAAAGTAAATAGCAATGATTGTTGGAAACTCAAGAAGAGTTTATATGGATTGAAACAATCTGGCTATGAATGGAACCAATATATTGTGAAAGAATTAAACAATATAGGGTTTAAATCTGGTTTAGCAGATCCATGTATGTTTAAAAGAGAAAATAATGGAACGGTGTCATTATTGTTATTATTTACAGATGATATTGCTTTGATTACTAAGACCAATAATGAAGCTACTGAGATTATTTCATTATTAGGCAAAAGGATAAAATTAAAGCATTTAGGTGAAATTAAAAAGTATCTAGGATTGACAGTTAACAAAACCACAAAAGGATTTAAGATATCTCAAGAGGATAAAATTTGCCAATTAATTAAATTGTATAAAATGGAACTTTGTAAGCCTGCAAAGACTCCAATGAGTCAGGAAATTTGCAAAATGGATGCTCAAAGTCCCAAATTTGATAAGACCATATATCAATCTTTGATTGGTAGCTTATCATATATAAGCAATTGGTCTAGGCCAGATATAGCTTATAGTGTTAATCAGCTGGCACAATATAATAATGATCCACATCAATGTCATTGGCAAGCATTAAAGAGAATTTTAAGATATCTTAAAGGAACAATGCACTATGCATTATATCTAGAGCCAAAAGGTGATTTGAATCTTAGTGCATATGCAGATGCAAGTTTTGCAACTGACATAAATACTAGAAAATCAACATCTGGGATGGCTATATTATTTGGTAAGACACTAATAGGGTGGAGGTCAATCAGACAACAGCATATTAGCTTGTCAACGATGGAAGCAGAATTTTCATGTCTGTCATTACTATGCACTGACTTAATTCTGTACAAACAGTTATTATTAGACATGGGTATAAGTGTTAAAGATTCTATTATTGTGTACGAGGACAACCAGGCAGCTATACAATTAGCTACTAATATTGCTGTAAAGACTAGATCAAAGCATACTGATTTAAGATACTTAAATGTTAGAGAATCTGTGAAAAATGGTTTAATTAAACTTGAGTACTGCATGACGGAAGAAAACATTGCAGACCAGTTTACAAAAGCACAAGGTGTTGTAAAATTTAAAGAGAGTTGTGACAATTATGATTTGAAAGTGTAAATGGATATATTATTGTAATATTTATTATTATTACCCAAAAGGGGAGAATGTTAGGGATAACATTGTTTTACCCTAACTGTTTTGGGTAAAGATAATAAAATAATGAATCATGGTTTGTCAGATAAAGTGTATGTGACTTTAAGCTAAAGGAATGTAATTAAGGGTGCAGCTGTAAAAGTACTATATAAGCAGCAAGGCACTCTCTGGCTCTTACTGGCTGGCTTATTGAAGACTGCGTTCTTGCTGGATCGGGGAGGAGAAGAAGTGTTGGATTACTTTGAAGATATTTCTCAACGGAGAGAAGATAAGTTTTGGACAGATTTATTATATGTGTACTGACACTGGCTATTCGACACGGACTTTGCAATTAGAGTATCCTCGACAAGACTTGACTGAATTTGGTATATGACTAATGGACCGTTTATAATGACTATGCTATAATTCTTAAATGGAATAAACTATATTCTTGATAGCACAAGCATATCTGTATTTTTACTGCGTGTTAACTAGAAAACTTATCTCACACATTTACCTGTCTTCCTATCTGACTTCGCTGCATGTTCTGTTTAGTTTGTTTTCCTTAACACCCGTTGGGGAATCCAGGCTTAACAACCGCCTCGACCGGAAAAGGTCCCAAGTAATGGTGATTGAGCTTTTTCGATGGTCACGTCGTTGGTAAGTAACGAGTAGAGAGCCAAACCTGATCTCCTACCGCTAAAGGCGGAACATCATGACGATGTCAGTCTGCAAACCGTCTATAGTCTACCTTGGCTCTCTCTAGTTGATCACAGACCATGTGGTGCACGGCTTTTAACTCCTGCAAGAATGTATCCACTGCCGGAACTGGGGAATCAGACGGGGCTAAAGGGAAAAGTCGTTCATGAAACCCATAGTTAGCAAAGAAAGGGGACACACGGGTGGATGCATGTTGAGCATTGTTATAAGCGAATTCTGCCACCGGCAGCACTTCCACCCAATTGTCTTTTTGGGTACTGCTGAAACAGTGGAGGTACTGCTCCAAAATAGCATTCACTCTATCCCTCCATCAGTTTCGGGGTGATGAGCAGACGACAGACACGCCTGAACCTGCAGTTTCGCGAGTAGGGTCTGCCAGAAGCGTGCCATAAATTGTACCTCCTGATCTGATACCATGCGGTCTGGTAACCCATGCAACCGGTAAACATGGGAGATAAACAATTGAGCCGTTATCTTGGCCGATGGAAGACCCGCACACGGAATAAAGTGGGCCATTTTAGTCAACATATCCACCACCACCAAAATGGTTGTGGCACCATTCGATGGTGGTAACTCAATGATCAAATCCAATGAAACTGCCCCCCATGGTCGTTCTGCCATGGGCAAGGGCTGCAAGAGACCAGGGGACGCACCAGGAGCATACTTGGCTTGGCGACAGATCCTACAGGACGCCACATATCGTGACACATCATGTTTAAGTCTCAGCCACCAAAATGTCCTAGAGATGAGATGCAGTGTTTTGAACACCCCAAAGTGTCCCGCTGCCGGACTATCATGACATTGACATAGGATAAGGCCACGAAGAGGACCTCCAGGCATGTAAATGCGATCACAGAACCGCAACAGGTCCCAAGGAGTCTCTTCTCTCCCATTCTCATCCAGTTCTCGACATTGAGCTGCCACAAATGGGTCCTGCCGCTGCACCTCCTGAATCCTCACTTGGAGGTCCACAGGTTCCGCAAACCGCTCCAACGGAATCACCGTCCAGGGCAAGATTTTATCCTTCCTTCAGGGTGTCGGCGCGTTGATTCCCTCCACTCAGAACATAGGTCACCCAGAAATCAAATCGAGGAAAGAATAAGGACCATCTCACCTGACGCTGGTTCAATGTCCAAGCTGTACTTAGGTGTTCCAAATTGCGATCTGTCCGAACCTCGATTTGGTGACGAGCCCCCTCCAGGTGGTGCTGCCATGTCTCAAAAGCTACCTTAACCGCCAATAGCTCCTTGTCCCAAATCGTATAGTTGAGCTCTGGAGCCAACAACTTCTGGGAATAATAAGTGCACAGGAACAAGGTGCCTGTGGGAGCATAGGCCTGGAGGAGCACCACACCAACAGCGACATCGGAAGCATCTGTTTCCACCACAAATGGCTGGCCTGGATCAGGGTGTTTGAGGATAGGTTCGGAAGCAAAGGCGACTTTCAATGCCTCAAAAGCTGCCTGCTCCTCAGCACCCCAATGGAACTTCTCCCCCTTCTTGAGCAGATTAGAAAGGGGAGCAGTCAATGCAGCAAAGCGGGGAATAAATGTGCGGTAGTAGTTTGCAAACCCCAACAGTCATTGCACATCCTTAACCCGCTGTGGAGGTTCCCACGCCTGCAACGATTGTACTTTTTCCGGGTCCATTTCCACCCCAGCAGGTGAAATACGATGTCCCAAGAAGTCATTCGTGATTTGTGCAAACTGACACTTCTCACGTTTAGCAAATATTTATTTATTTATTTATTTATTTTATTTGATTTGCCAATTGTTTACAAGATAATAAGTATAAGTGTATACATAGTTGTGAATACATGAAATGGGTACATATAAGAAAAATAAAAGAAGAATAAGAGAAACAATAGGACAGGGACGGTAGGCACGTTGGTGCGCTTATGCACGCCCCCTACAGACCTCTTAGGAAAGGGGTGAGGTCAATAGTAGACAGTCTAAGGTTAAAGTTTTTGGGGTTTGGGGAAGAAACTACAGAGTCGGGTAGAGTATTCCAGACATTGACCACTCTATTGCTGAAGTCGTATTTCCTGCAATCAAGTTTGGTGCGGTTTACTTTGAGTTTGTATCTATTGTGTGCTCTTGTGTTGTTATGGTTGAAGCTGAAGTATTCATTGACAGGTAGGACATTGCAATGTATGATTTTATATACCATGCTTAAATCAGACCGAAGACGGCGTAATTCAAGGTTTTCTAGTTCTAGAATTTCAAGTCTGGTGGCATAAGGTATTCTACAACGAGTAGAGGAGTGGAGAACTCTTCTTGTGAAATATTTCTGGACTTTCTCAATTGTGCTAATATCAGATACGTAATGTGGGTTCCAGACTGATGAACTGTATTCGAGTATTGGTCTAGCAAATGTTTTGTATGCTCTGGTTAGTAGTGTGATATTACCAGAGAAAAAGCTACGTAGGATTAGGTTAACAACTCTTAATGCCTTTTTGGCTATGTAGTTGCAGTGGGCTCTAGCACTTAGATCATTAGAGGTGAGTATTCCAAGGTCCTTTACAGAGCTTGGGTCATCAACAAGATCTTGACTATTCAGCTTGTATTTTATTTTCTGATTTTTTTTGCCAATATGTAAGACAGAGCATTTATTTGTTGAGATTTGAAGTTGCCATTTGTTTGACCATTCTGATACATAGTCAAGATCTTTTTGTAGGGTAGCAGTATTGTCTGTGGTATTGAACAGCTTTACATCATCAGCGAAAAGAACGCAATTGCTCTTAATATGATCGCAGAGGTCATTTATGTAGAGTATGAAGAGAGTTGGTCCTAGAACACTGCCTTGGGGGACACCACTATTGACAGGTACAGAGTTTGAAAGGACGCTCCCAATTTTGACCATTTGTTGTCTGTTTGCCAGGAATGCTTCTATCCAGTTATTCAGTTGTCCAGAGATACCATAGGATTTTATTTTTAGGAGTAGTTTGTCGTGTACCACTGAATCAAAGGCTTTACAGAAGTCTATGTAGATTGCGTCTATTGCTTTGCCCTGGTCGAGTTGTGTCGTCCATATGTTTTTGCAGTGTAAGAGTTGCAGATTACAGGATAGTTTTTTTCTGAAATCAAATTGTTTATTGGAGAGTAGGTTGTTTGTCTCTAAGTGGAGGATGATGGATTGGTTAATAATTGATTCCATGACTTTACAGGTGAAGCAGCATAAGGAGATTGGTCTGTAATTTTCAACTAGGCTTGGGTCTCCCTTTTTGAAGATGGGGATAACTGTGGCTTGTGACCATAGGTTAGGCAAGGAGCTGGTCCTGAAAGATTTTTCAAAGATTATGCTTAGAGGTTTGGCTATGGCAGTGGATAGCCTCTTCAAGAAGTAGGCACATATTCCATCCAGTCCAATAGACAGAGATGGTTCCAGATTGCGTAGTGCTTTTTCAACATTGTCCTCTGTAAAATCGATATGTATTAGATCATTGTTGTTATCTGTGGTACGGCTAGGAAACACTGGGCATGATCCATTGCTGTTTACAAATACTGAGCCGAAGAATGTGTTAAAGATGTTGGCTTCAATGGTGTCGTCGTTGCAGTCCTCACCATCAGGTCCTATCAAGGGTGGGATGGACCTTGAGTCTTTTAGTTTGTTGTTTACAAAATTGTAAAAAGCACGGGTGGAATTGGTGCTTAGAAGGTTTTCCTCTTGTTTAATGTGATAATTGGTGGTTATCACGCAAATGTTGCAACACCAGCCGCACATGTTGCCAGTGTTCCTGCAGGGAGTCTGAGTAAATTAAAATGTCATCTAAATAAATGACCATGAATTGATCCAACAAATCATGGAAAACATTGTGCATGAAATGCATGAACACGGCTGGGGCATTGGTTAATCCAAAAGGCATCACGGTATACTCAAAATGCCCATACCTCGTCCAGAAAGCTGTTTTCCACTCGCTTCCTGCACAAATGCGAACCAGATTGTAGGCCCCACGCAAGTCCAACTTTGTAAAGATCTTAGCTTGACGAAGCCGCTCAATCAGTTCAGGGATGAAGGCAAGCGAGTACCGATTCCTCACTGTGATTGCATTCGACTTGCGGTAATCACAACGCAAACGTAGCTCCCCCAATTTCTTTCTTACAAAAAGCACCGGTGCAGCCAATGGGGAGGTAGAAGGCCGGGTAAACCCTTTCTGGAGGTTCTTGTCAATAAAATCCCGCAATGCAGCCAACTCCGGTTCCGACAGGGAGTATACCCGACCCACTGGCAATTTTGCATCGGGCAACAAGTCGATTGGACAGTCATACGCCCGATGTGGAGGCAACTGATCCACCTCCTTCTCCCCAAACACATCAGCAAAGTACACCAACTCCGCAGGTAGATCCAGGTCCACAGGCGTAGCCACACTCCCTGCACAGAAGCGCAATCAATGGTTGGCACACTTCCTATCAAGGAATTGAATAGCTCCAGACGACCAGACAATCTGTGGATCATGGGCCTGTAACCACTCCAAACCCAGCACCACTGGAAAATGAGGCACTGCGGTAATGTAGAACACGGTTTTCTCCACATGCTGCCCAATACGCATGCAAAGGGGTTTGGTTGCAGCAACCACAGGTCCTGAACGAAGGGGCCAACCATCAATCATCTCTACCATTACTGGTGGGGACACCTGTTTCTGAGGAATGAACCACTGCTCTACAAAATGAGCATCCATGAAATTGACTGTGGCCCCTGAGTCGACCAAGGCTTGGATCTCCACCGCTCCCAGACCAGGCACGAACACACTTGCTGTCAGCACAAGATGCTTCACCAATAACAATTGTGGTGGAGATGTCAAAGGTGGCGAGGAAGGCAAGGTTGGTGAAGATGGTGGGCCTAAGGACTTTACACCCTGACCTACAGACCCCCGTAGGCCGAGTGATGCTCGTTTCCCTCCAGCGCAGGCATCGCCGCTGTGGATGTCTTAACAGGACACTTGGCTGCAAAATGGCCTTGATTGCCACAATAGAGGCATAAACCATCATGACAACATTTATTCTTTTCTACTTGAGTCAGGCGACGGCGGCCAGCCCCCAACTGCATTGGTTCCTCCAAAGGCACTTCCACCAAGGGCGCCATCTTGCTGGAAACAGATACGGTTTCTGTCCGTCGTCGCACCCGTCGCTGCTGAAGTCTAGCATCGATACGAAGACACAGATGCATGAGCTCCTGAAGGGTGCGAGGGCATTCAGTGCACGCCAACTCATCCAGGAGCTCCGACGACAAACCCTCCTGGAACTGGTCTAATAGTGCTGCCTCATTCCATTGTACATCCTGAGCAACCACCCGAAAACTAGCAATATAATCCATGAGTGAGCCACGCCCCTGCTTCAACTCTCTCAAACGTCTGTTTGCTGTTTGGCTTTGAACAGGGTCCTCAAACATGGCCTGAAACTGATGGCAAAACTCGGCATAATTGTCCAACACCTGGTTGGTCTGGGTCAGCAGAGGTGTCGCCCAACATGCTGCAGAGCCTGACAACAAACTAATCAAAAACCCCACCTTATCCCGGTCAGTGGGAAAGTCCTCAGGCCGAAGGCTCATGTAAAGCTGGCACTGCCCCAAAAATGCTGGAAATTGGGCCAGTGAATCATCAAATTTATCTGGCACTGCCACTGGGCATTTTCGGCATGGCCGGGCAGCTTGCATTTGTGCCACCTGTGCAGTCAAAAGAGCCACTTGCTGGCTTAATTGGGCAATCTCTGCTCTGAGCTGATCCATGGTCACCCCACAAAAAGCAAAAATAAGTTGAAGGGGTGGCTGGAGTCAAAATGTGATGACCCGTAGTCTCTCAAAATGACCCCAAACCCAAAACATACATTAAAGTCCAGTAATGCCTTCAACTTAACTTCACTGTTTTATTAGGCACAGTTTAAAGTCACAAAAGTAAATAATGAGGCAAAAAGAAAACCAAAACAAACTGCATTGACAAGAGTTCCGAAGCAAGCCAAGATAATTAATCATACATTCCAGGAAGATAACCGAGGAGAGTCCATGGGAAGAACGCCAGCAAAATTAAACCTCTTTCAAAGTAAACACTAAACTTTGACTCCAGCAATTCTGACTATGCAGTTACAAACTTATATGCATAGCTCCCAGCTGCAAGCCACGAGGAGGATCATGGTAATTTCCTCCTGAGTAGACCTCACTTTTCCCTGATCCTCTCCTCCTTGCGTGACCTAGGATGGATAGGGGATGGGCCTGGATCCTCCTCTGATTGTTCAGCCGGCCTCTGCCCTTCCCCAGCCTCCTCCGCCACCTGTGGAGCCACACTCCCACTCCCTGTTGGCTGTTCCTCCTCTTCCTCAGAGTCAGTCTCCACCAGGGGCATGACAGCACCCCAGGTAAACTTGCCTATTTCCTAAACTGAATCTGGGCTCACATTGATTGATATGGGGCACAGTACCAGTCAGACCAAGACATGATTTCAGTCATTGCAGATAATATGAGGGAGGGGGAAGCAGCCGAGTGGATTGCTCAACTCCATGATGACGCAGCCCCTGAATTGGAAGATGTGGATGAGTTCATGCAGTCTCTAAGGGCCCATTTTGAGGACACAGCTAACCAAGAGGAAGCTGAAGCAGAAATCAAGGATCTAAAGCAGTGCTGCCGGCCACCCAAGGAGTTTGTGTGGGAGTTTAGAAGAGTAGCTGGAAAATTACAAGGTTGGGCCAAGCAACTCTTTGTCCATTACTGTCAGCTGGTGCTCCATTCAAAGTCCAAGAAAGAAATACTTAGACTCTTTTAATTAGAGAAAAGATGTCTTTCACTGGAAATGAAGTGGTAGCAACAAGAAGATTCTGAATCTGAGGAAATAGGCGCATAAATCACATATACAAAGTGATGGAAATGTTCCCACCCCCAATAGTTCAAATGGTTCTTCCAATTAAAAGTTGTGAATATCATCATGTGGACATCTTCAGGTGGTGATGAAGTTTCTGTCCGTTGACCTTGGCATACTTTGATAAAGGTTTGCAGCTGCGAAGAGAAAACAAAGCTAAGCAAGAAATAGAAACCTAAGCAAGAATGCACTCTCCCCTCTCCTCAGTTTATACAATGCTAAGTTTTACCACCTCCAGCTCGCTTCCCATACTTGTCCCCCCCCTCCCCCCGTTACTTATGGCAGCCGAAAGATGCAAAGCAGAAGTAGAAGATCTTGAAGCTGACATTCGGCCCTCCTAGAAAAAAGACGTTAGTCCTATAAGAGAAAGAAATATAAAAGATACTAATTAATAATCAGGTACATAAAATGGACACATTTCTAGGGTTTATCAGGATACTTGGTACGAAAGGCTTTGATCAGCTTAGGGGCTCTAACATCTTTTTCATTGACCCACTCAGCTTGGGAAGAAGGGAAGTGTTTCCAAGCAGCCAAATATTGGAGCCCTCCATTTGCGAGAGTCCAAAATTTCTTTAACTTCAAAATGTTGTTCACCCTCAATCAGCAATGGTATAGGAGGATCAGTCTGGGTTGGTCTCAGATTGGAAGTATGTTCAGGTTTTAACAAACTAACATGGAAGACCGGGTGAATTCGTCGAAGAGTTTTTGGTGATTTCAGCTGGACCGCCACAGGGTTTACAATCCGTTCAATCGTGAAAGGACCAACATACTTAGGACCAAGTTTCTTCGACTTTTGAGTGGTTTGTAGATATCTGGTGGACAAGAAAACTTTGTCGCCCACTTGATATGGTTTCTGTGGAGTTCTCTTTTTGTCTGCAAACTTCTTATGAGCTTGATGTGCATCATCTAATGCTTTAGGAGTGACTGGCCAATTAAGCTGGAGTTGTGTTATGCATTCATCTAATGACTGGATATTAGGCCTCTCGCGAGGAAGTTCAGGTATGGGTACAAAATCTTGTCCCGATGCCACCTTGAATGGGGTAAATCCAGTGCTGCTATGTACAGAATTGTTATATGCCACTTCAGCAAATGGCAATAAGTCAGCCCAATTATCTTGCTGATAATTTATGTAACATCTGAGGTACTGCTCCAATACCGCGTTAGTTCTCTCACAAGCCCCATTGGTTTGGGGATGGTGGGCGGAGCTTAAGCCCTGGGTGGAGCCCAATAACTTCAGGAACTCCTTCCAAAAGTTCGAGGTAAATTCGACCCCCCTGTCAGAGATTATGCACTCAGGAACGCCATGTAATCTATAGATATGCAAAATAAATAGTTTAGCCAAAGTTTTTGCAGATGGAATCTTCTAACAAGGTATGAAATGCACTTGCTTGGAAAACAAATTGGTTACCACCCAAATAACTGTGTTTCCCCCACTTTAGGGTAATTCCACTATAAAGTCCATAGAGATTTCCTTCCACGGAGCCGTTGGTCTAGCCACATTTTGTAACAATCCTGCTGGCTTACCAGGAGGTCTCTTGGCTGATGCACAAATAGAACAGCTAGCCACATAAGTTTCAATGTCCTTCTTCAAAGTGGGCCACCAGAATTGCCGCTTAACCAAGTGTAATGTTTTGACAAATCCAAAGTGGCCAGCTGCTTTAGAATCATGAGCTTGTTGTAATATTTGGCTCCTCAGTTTCTCTGGCACGTACAACTTAGTTCCCACCCAGGCCAATCCATCTCTAACTGTACAGTTATTCGAATGAGCCAGGAACCATCATCAAGTTTTAGAGCCTCTTTTAATTGGGTAGTCAAGCCATTCGATAGATCCATTTCCTGCTTCTTCTTTTGGGCTCTAGTAACTACGGGAGCTGCTAGCTGTTTGGTTGGGACAATCGGCTGTATTACTTCCTGGCGAGTACTATTATATTGAGGTAGTTTAGATAGAGCATCCGCCATGAAGTTCCTCCCCCCTGGAATGTACTTCAGTGAGAAATTAAACCGCTTAAAGTACTGGGCCCAGCAAACTTGTTTGGGGGACAGCTTCTGAGGCATTTTTAAAGCCTCCAAATTCTTATGATCAGTCCATACCTCAAACAGGTGCTTTGCTCCTTCCAAGAAATGTCTCCAAGTCAGTAGGGCCCAGCGGACTGCAAAAGCTTCTTTTTCCCAGACGGCCCACCTTCTTTCGGTTTCAGATAATTTACGGGAGGTATATGCACAGGGTTGTAAAATCCCTTTCTCATTGATTTGTAGTAACACCGCTCCAACTGCCACATCACTTGCATCGGCTTGGATCACAAAAGGAGCCTCCATGTCCGGGTGCTTTAGCACTGGTTCAGCAGCGAACAGTCGTTTCAGCTTTTCGAAGGCCGCTTGACATTCCATGTTAGGGATATACACCCAAGCAGAATCTGCATGGCAGTCAGGCAGGCAGGCAAATATGTGAGACAAACGTTTTTGTAGCTTACACTCAGTAAAACAGATACAATGTGCTAGTTAAATAGTTTATTCCAGTAAGATTTATAGCATAGTCAAACAGTCCATATATAATACACTAGTTCAGTCCGTCCGGGGATTAATCAGTTGCAAAGTCCAGTGTCGAAAAAGAGGTCAGTAAACTTACAAATATCAGTCCTGTAATATATCTCTTCACAGTTAGAGATATGAAGAAGTCAAACCTCCTTTCTTCAGCAACAGCAGAGAACACGCAGTTAACAATCCATCATCGTCAGCAAGCAATTCAGTAAGCCAGCAATCAATTCAGGTTCTCTTGCTCCCTCTTGTGGCGATTTACAGCCGCACCCAAAATTACATGCTTTGCAGTTAAAGTGACACACACTTAAACTCTCTATCATAGTCTTTATATATTATTTTACCCAAACTACGTTAGGTAACCATGTTATTCCTAACATACTCCCCTTTTGGGTAATATAATAATATATATATATCTATTTACAACTTTAAACCATAGTTGTCACAACTTTCCTTATGTTTGACTGAACCTTGGGCTTTTGTAAACTGATCAGCAATATTTTCTTCAGTCATGCAATATTCCAATCTTATTAAACGATTTTTTACAGATTGTCTTACATTCAGATATCTAAGATCTGTATGCTTAGATCTCGTTTTTACAGCAATATTTGTAGCCAACCGTATGGCTGCTTGATTGTCCTCATAAACTACAATGGAATCATTAACAGTTATTCCCATATCCAATAACAACTGTTTATATAGAATTAAATCAGTACATAATAAAGATAGACATGAAAATTCTGCTTCCATTGTGGACATACTTATGTGTTGCTGTCTAATTGACCTCCAACCAATCAGTGCTTTTCCTAAAAGTATAGCCGTACCTGAAGTTGATTTCCTAGTGTTTATGTCTGTTGCAAAACTTGCATCAGCATATGCACTTAAAATCAGATCATCTTTTGGCTCCAAATACAATGCATAGTGCATTGTCCTTTTAAGATATCTTAATATACGCTTTGTCGCTTGCCAGTGTCGTTCAGTGGGTTCAGCGTTGAATCTTGCCAATTGATTAACGCTATAGGCAATGTCTGGCCTTGACCAATTACTAATGTACGATAAACTACCAATTAGTGATTGATAAATAGTCTTATCGAATTTTGGACTTTGAGCATCAGTGCGGCCAAATTCCTGACTCACTGGAGTTTTAGCCGGTTTACAAAGTTCCATCTTGTATGTTTTTAGTAATTGATAAATCTTATCCTCTTGAGATATCTTATAGCCACTTTTGGTTTTATTTATTGTCAATCCTAGATACTGTTTTATCTCTCCTAATTGCTTTAATTTTATTCTCTTACCTAATAATGATATTATTTCAGTAGCTTCATTATTAGTTTTTGTAATTAAAGCAATATCATCTGTAAACAACAATAATAATGACACTATTCCATTTTTCTCTCTCTTAAATACACATGGATCAGCTAAACCTGCTTTAAACCCTATATTGTTTAACTCCTTAACAATATATTGGTTCCATTCATAACCAGATTGTTTTAATCCATAGAGACTCTTTTTAAGTTTCCAACAGTCATTATTATTTTTATCATCCTTAATTCCTATAGGTTTCTTTAAATATATAGTGTGCTGCAATGGTGCATGCAGATAGGCAGTTTCTACATCTAAGTGATTTATAATATAATTCTTCTTAGCTGCCCACACTAAAGCTGCTCTCAAGGTTGTTGCTTTTAGACTCGGTGCAAATACTTCATCATAATCACATGCAGTTTGATTAAATCCTTGAGCTACCAACCTAGCCTTATGGGTAACAGTCCCATTTTTACCTGTTTTTAATTTAAATATCCATTTACAGCCAATGGACTTTTCACCTGGAGGTAATTTAACATTTTCATAAACTTCCATTTGTTTTAATTAATTTAATTCTTTCTCCATTGCTCTATGCCAATTTACTTGTTCCTCTGCTGGATACATCCTAAGTTCTT
This sequence comes from Notechis scutatus, assembly GCF_900518725.1. The sequence goes on along the minus strand of NW_020717174.1, from coordinate 17,247 downwards.
CAACAGTAGTTGGAACTTTACTAACTTGGCAAACTATACTTGCTTGGTACCTGTCAGGTGGTCTGGTTACCCGTGTAGAACGTCTAGGTATTACAGGGCTTACAAGTGGACTTTCATGTACTACCTGTTCCTGATTATCTATTTCTTCCTGTTCACCTATTTCTTCCTTTTCTGGTCCTATGTGCTCTTCCTGTACTTCCTCTTTAATTGTACTCTTCTTATTACTGATATGTCATTTTGGTCTTTTGTAGGTTTCTATGATTACATCCTTACTTGAATCTTGTCCCAGTTTTTCCCATCCTACATGTCAGCCTCAAGATATCTTCCTAATAAGTATATTCTGTCTTCTAACTATTGCTTCTCTGCTGCTATGCCAATTTACTTCTTTCGGCTGTCATGAAACGGTGGGAGGGGGGAATCTTGGAGGGGAAGAAAGCAGGAGGTGTTTTGCATTCCTTTGCTGGGTTAGCAAGGGGAGGGGGGATTCCTTTCTTTAACTTTCCATTTCTTCGCTAGCCTCTGTCCCTTTTTGCGCAACTGCGAATTTTTATCAAAATATGTCAAGGTCAACTGACAGTAGCCTCATCACCACCTGGAGATGACCACATGATCATATTCAGAAGTTTTAATTGGAAGAATCATTTGAACTTTGGGGGGTGGGAGCAATTCTATTCCTTTGTATATGTGTTCTACCCGCCAGTTTCTTAGTTTCGGAATTGGCTCTGTCGTTTCCACTTTAATTTCCAGTAAAAGGATAACTTTGCTCTACATCATGGAGTCTGAGTATTTCTTTCTTGGGATTTAGAGGGAGCACAGACTGACATTATTCCGAAACTCCCACATCAACCCACCCGGAGAAAACAGCAACTTTTCTTCCGAGGGGGTTTCATCTCATGTCGTCTCCAGCCAGCGATGAAGATGACCAGGGAGCTGCGGGGGGGCAGCCGATGCTGCTACCAGAGATGCCGGCTGCTGACCTACTGGCCGACCTGACTCTGGAAGAAACCCCAGCTGAGATGCCCAGATGGTCGTTGGGGGTTGGTTGGAGAGACCTTGAAGACCCCCCTCCTCCCAGGATCACTGTAAGACGAAGAGGTGCGAGGGAACGGCTGTGGCAAGAGGGGGAGGAGATGGAATACAGGCTGGATCAAGCCGGGAAATTTCTTATGGACGTTTCTGAGAAGCCCGGCACGGCTCCAAGGTATGAGGGGGATGAGGGAGCGAGGTCAGCCCGGGGAAGTCGAGCTACCCCCACCCCCCTAGCCCAGCCTACGCCGGCGCAGCCACCCGCCACCGCCCGGGGAGCCCCAGCAATAGGTGTGGTTCCTGGAAGACGCCACCTGCCTCCCTTAGATGTGAAATTTGGAGGAAATCCCAGAGACTTGGGGTTTTTCCTGGTACAAGTTGAGAGTTATATGGCAGAATTTGAAAGGGAGTTCATTTCTGAAGCAGCCAAAGTGAGATGTGTTACCAGAACCCTGGAAGGGATGGCAGCAGACTGGGTGGTGACTTTGTTCAATGATAACTCCCCCCAACTGCGGAGCCTCGATGTTTTCATGACTGCATTGAGAGAAGGTTTGAGGACCCCCTGGCAGAGAGAAGGGCTAGGATCAGAATGAAGACTCTAACCCAAGGGGGAAGATCGGTTGCAGACTACACCCAAGAGTTCAGGCAGCTGGCATACCACATCCGAGGTTGGTCCCAAGGGGCCCTGGTAGAAGCCTACAAAGATGGCTTAAATGAAGATGTATACCACACGTGCATCTCCCGAAGGGACCCACGTGATTTGCAGTCATGGTACTTGCTGGCGGAAGAGGTGGATATTGATCTAACTCGAAGCAGACGCAGAGGAGGTCCCGTCTGGAGAAAAACACTCCCCCCACGTCTCCGAGAGACCTCCACCCCCCAAAGGGGAGGGATGGAGGCAAGAGCCAAGATCACAGCCTGTTTCCATTGCAGGAATGAGGGCCACCGGATGGCGGATTGCTGGGTCAAGTCGGACCCACCGAAAGCGCAGGGCCCAGGGAGGAAGCCCGAAAACCCCTCAACCAAGCCTCGCGAAACCGGGCTGAAGACGAGAGAGGTTGTAGAGGTCGCCCTTCTGGCGGGAGAGGAGCTGGGACCTCCAACCCCACTCGACGAGAGCGAGACCGACTCGGAAGATGACGTCCCGGTAAGTCCTAACCAAGGGCCCATGACCATCCCAATAAAGTTAAGGGAGCCTACCTCTGGGACCGAGGGAGAGATGTTGGCCTTATTGGACTCGGGGTGCACGAGGTGCGTAATTAACATGAAAGTAGTTAAGGGTATGGGCATTGGACTGAGAACTTTAAGAACGCCCATAGCTTTCTGTCAACTGGATGGATCTGTGGCGGGAGGTTGCCCAGCACGTTTTATAACGGAACCCTTAGAGATGACCATGGGAACTCACCGCGAGATCCTATGTTTTATTGTGGCCCCTGGGATGGAACAGCCTCTAATATTGGGATTACCCTGGTTTCGGAAGTGGAATCCCCAGGTGAACTGGAGAGAGGGGTGGATACGCATCCGCACCGATCGGCCACCGGAAGGGGAGGAGCAACACTATCCAGAAGGGGAGGAGAAATCCCATCCGAAGCCGCAAGTTCCAGCCGAGGCAGCTTCCGCAGGTGTCGAACGCGTGGAGGGGGAGGAGAAAATCCCGAAGGAGTACTGGGACTTAAGAGAGGTGTTTAGTGAAGAGGCTTCCGACGAGCTCCCTCCTCATCGGTCAACCGATTGCAGTATTGAATTTCTACCAGGGGTGACGCTCCCGAAACCGAAGCTGTATTCGATGACACCGGGAGAGCTGGAAGAACTGAGAGCGTTTATCGACAAGAACCTGAAACGTGGTTTCATCACACCTGCCAGACCTCGAGTGGCGGCCCCTGTGATGTTCCGCGAGAAGAAAGATGGCGCCAAACGTCTGGTGGTGGATTACAGAAACCTGAACGCAGTGTCTGTGGAGAACGTGTACCCCCTCCCTCTGATGAAGGACATGTTAGCCCACTTGGCAAAGGGGAAGATTTTCACAAAGTTGGACTTGAGGGAGGCGTACTACCGAATCCGGATGAAAGAGGGGGACGAGTGGAAGACTGCGTTCAACTGCCCAATGGGTTGTTTCCAGTTCAATGTTCTTCCTTTCGGCCTACAGGGGGCGCCTGCTGTTTTCATGCAAATGATCAATCAAGTGCTTCACGAACATTTATACA
>NW_020717174.1:2438-14007 GCF_900518725.1 Notechis scutatus | reverse complement strand
GGGGGTGGGAGCAATTCTATTCCTTTGTATATGTGTTCTACCCGCCAATTTCTTAGTTTCGGAATTGGCTCTTTCGTTTCCACTTTAATTTCCAGTAAAAGGATAACTTTGCTCTACACCATGGAGTCTGAGTATTTCTTTCTTGGGATTTAGAGGGAGCACAGACTGACACTACATGTTCAAGGAATTGTGCACTAGCACTACAGTAAACTCTAGGTGTACCTTTTTCCCAGAATCTGTATGATTTGTGATTAGATTCATAACCTACAAAGAATAACTTTTTAGCCCTATGCTGCCCCTTATGTCTCAGTTGTGTAGGAATATGCACCCATGCTGGTGCTCCAAATGTGTGCATGTAGCTTAGGTCAGGTTTTCTACCATGCCACCGTGTGAATGGTAATTCACCTGTTGTTGAGTTAACAGCATTATTCAATATATGATTACCACACATTATTGCTTCTCCCCACAAAGTTTCAGGTAGTCCTGAATCCGACAACATAGTACGAGCCATTGCCTGTATTGTTTGGCCTCGTCTTTCTATAAAGGAATTATGTTGTGGCCTATATGGTGCAGACTTTTTATGTTCAACACCTGCCATCTTCAGTCTATTTTGGAATTTATTATTTATAAATTCCGTACCATTATCAGTTACAAGAGTTACTAGTTTCCTTTTAGTTTTTCTTTCAGCAAACTTCAACCAATTAAAGAAATTCTGATATGTTTCCGTTTTACTCTTCATTAAATAACAGAAACCATATCTGGAATAATGATCCATTATACTTAGTATGTAACGAGCACCTCCCACACTTGGTTTTTTAGGACCTATAATATCAGCAAATACGACCTCTAGAGGTTCCTTAGTTTTAAATCCATTAATTCTATTTGCTGGTATTACCTTGCTTTTTTCTTGACTGCAAGCATTGCAGTGCAAATACTTACTGGAAGGCTTCAGTTTTATACCTTCAGACAGTTCAACCGTTTGTTTGAGCATTTTAAAATTTATATGCCCTAAACGTCTGTGTAACAAATGTATGCATTCATCATGAGGTTTTACGTTATTATAAAATGTGTTAGCTACCTCTAATGAATTATCATTTAACACATACAATTCACCTTTTAAAGTTGCAGTCACTTTTTTACCTTCTTTTTCTATTATGCAGTTTTCTCCCCTAAAGGTAACTACATAACCTAGTTTAACCAAAACTCTAACCGAAAGCAAATTAAACTTAAGTTGTGGTACATATAACATTTTTACATTTTCTTTTATGCAAGAACAATGTGCAATACCTTCACCTTTTGCTTTCATTTTCCAACCATTAGCTAACGATATCTGCTGTGAACTCGTGGACATCTTAACAAATCTTTTCTTATCTTTCGTTATGCAGTGCGATGCTCCACTATCTACAACCCATAAATTATTATTCACAGTTTCGTTGCTATACATGGCTAACTCTAAGCATTTTTCATCCTTTTGATGCCTTTTAGCATTCTGGCTGGCATTGTGGCGTTTTCCTTTCTTGCAGAATCTAGCCAAATGTCCTTTTCCTCCACAATTAAAACATTTTCTAATTGTATAGGCTGTCCTAGATTCTTTATCTTCTTGTGGTTCCCTTCTGAGTTGATCCCTTTCAAGCCTTCTCCTGGCTTCTTCAATTAATCTGCCAGTAATGTCAGTTAATGTGAGGTTATCTTTTGGCAGTACTTCCAGTGAAGTTACATAGTCATCATAACTCTCATCTAATGAAGACAAAATTGTATAAACCTGATGGAGTTCTGTGAAGATAAGTTCTTTTTCATGCAGTTCCTGAAAAATTCTCTTCACTGTGTTTATATGAGTTAACATGTCTCCATTCTTTTGAAGATGTGTTCTGAACAGTTTCCATGTAAGATTTATATGTGCTCCTATACTGTCTCGAACATAAATCTTCTTTAAATTCTCCCAACATTTCGCAGCTGTTTCTTCTCCACGAATATGGACAAGCTGCTGGTCACAGAGTGTCAGTCCTATTATACAGAGAGCTTGCTCATTCTTTAGTTTATATTCTTGTATTTTCTGGGCATCATCCTCATCTTCCGGATCCCATGCATCTACCTCTGGTGGGTTTTGAATTATACTCCACAAACCTTCTCTGCGTAGAAGTAGGCTGCATTTCATAGACCATGAAACATAGTTTGTTCCATCCAGTTTGGATATTAGAAACAAACTTTGTAAATTGACTTGTGCCATCTTTTTCTGGATATTAAACTATAATTAATAAAACACAGCTGTCTGTTTACAGTATTGTGTAACTACACAAACTCTCACTTTATATAAGCCTGTTATATCCTGGTTAGTCTGACTGTGCAGCTGGGCCCATAACCAGTGTTAGGGATATACACCCTAGCAGAATCTGCATGGCAGTCAGGCAGGCAGGCAAATATGTGAGACAAACGTTTTTGTAGCTTACACCCAGTAAAACAGATACAATGTGCTAGTTAAATAGTTTATTCCAGTAAGATTTATAGCATAGTCAAACAGTCCATATATCATACACTGGTTCAGTCCGTCCGGGGATTAATCAGTTGCAAAGTCCAGTGTCGAAAAAGAGGTCAGTAAACTTACAAATATCAGTCCTGTAATATATCTCTTCGCAGTTAGAGATATGAAGAAGTCAAACCTCCTTTCTTCAGCAACAGCAGAGAACACGCAGTTAACAATCCATCATCATCAGCAAGCAATTCAGTAAGCCAGCAATCAATTCAGGTTCTCTTGCTCCCTCTTATGGCGATTTACAGCCGCACCCAAAATTACATGCTTTGCAGTTAAAGTGACACACACTTAAACTCTCTATCATAGTCTATATATATTATTTTACCCAAACTACGTTAGGTAACCATGTTATTCCTAACAGACCACTCCAACGGTTTACTGGGCTTTGGTTTCACCTCCCCTTTAGTTTTTAAGAGGTTGGTGATAGGCAGTGCTATCTTTGCAAAAGCCGGGATAAATTGTCGGTAAAAATTGGCAAATCCCAAAAAACTCTGAAGTTTTTTTCTGGTGAGTGGGGGGGCCCATTCCAACACGGCACGCACCTTCTCTGGATCCATTTCTATGCCCGCATGTGAGATGCGATACCCCAAATAGTCGATTTTCTCCTGATGGAACTCACATTTGGACAATTTAGCATACAACTTAGCTGCTCGGAGTTTCTCTAAAACTGACCGCACTAGTTTCACATGTTCATCCCAAGTCTCCCTGTAGATAAGGATGTCATCAAGATAAACCAAAACCCCCTTATATAAATGTTCATGTAACACCTGATTGATCATCTGCATGAATACTGCTGGGGCTCCCTGTAGGCCAAATGGGAGGACGTTGAATTGGAAACAACCCATCGGGCAGTTAAAAGCGGTTTTCCATTCATCCCCTTCCTTAATTCGAACTTGATAGTACACTTCTCTCAAGTCGAGTTTCGCAAAAAATTTTCCCTTGGCCAGGTGGGCCAACATGTCCATCAGGGGGACGGGGTACACATTTTCCACGGAAATTGCGTTCAGGTTTCTATAGTCAACCACCAAGCGCAAGGAGCCACCTTTCTTTTCACGGAACAATACTGGGGCCGCTACCTGGGGTCTAGTGGGTTGGATGAAACCACGTTCCAAATTTTTATCAATAAACAACCGCAGCTCTTCTAATTCCCGTGGGGTCATCGAGTATAGCTTCGGTTTCGGGAGTTTCCCGGGTAAAATTTCAATACTACAATCTGTTGAACGATGAGGGGGAAGCTCATCCGAAGCCTTCTCACTGAATACTTCCTTTAAGTCCCAATATTCCTCCGGAATTTTCTCCTCCCCCTTCAGTTCCTCAGTACCCGTGGAGGCTAACTCAATAGGATTCTGCAGTTCCGGCTGAGATCGCCCCTCCCCTTCTGGCCGCTGGTCGGTACGTATGCGCAATGACCCTTTCCTCCAGTTGACGTGGGGGTTCCATTTCCAGAGCCAGGGTAATCCCAGTATTAGCGGCTGTTCCATCCCAGGAGCCACAATAAAACACAGAGTCTCTCTATGCCTCCCCATGGTCATTTCTATGGGTTCCATTATGAAGCGTGCAGGGCTGCCCCCCGCCACTGATCCATCCAATTGGCAAAAAGCTATGGGTGTTTTTAAAGTTTTTAGTCTTAAGCCCATTTTCTCTACTACTCCCGTGTTGATTACACACCTTGTGCATCCAGAGTCTAGCAAGGCTAGCATTTTCCCTTCGGCCCCCGATGTGGGTACCCTTAATTTCACTGGAATGGTCATGGGGCCCTTGTTTGGACTTACCAGGGAGTCGTCTTCCGAATCGGATTCACTCTCTTCAGAGGAGGTTGGAGTTCCCAGCTCCTCTCCTTTTGGAGGGGCGACGTCTACAACCTCCCTCGTCTTAAGCACCGTCTCGCGAGGTTTCACTGGGGGTTTTTCAGGCTTCTTCCCTCCTTTTGGCGCCCCCTTTGGTTCCAACTTGGCCCGGCAGTCTGCAGCCTGGTGACCTTCCTTCCCACATCGGAAGCAGGCGGTGGTCTTGGGTCCTGCCACCATCCCTCCCTTTTGGGGTTTGAGGGCTTCTTGAGGACGTGGGGGGGGGGAGGCTTGCTCCAACCAGATCCCCCCCAGCGTCTGTTCCAGGTTAGATCAATTTCCACCTCTGCTGCCAGCAAGTACCACATCTGCAAATCATTTGGGTCTCTTCTGGCAATGCAGCTCTGGTAGACATCTTCTTTTAACCCATCTTTGAACGCTTCTATCAGGGCTACCTGGGACCAGCCTCGAATATGACACGCCAGCTCCCTAAATTTCTGGGTGTAGTCAGCCACTGATCTCCGCCCCTGATTTATGGTCTTCATCCTGATCCTGGCCTTACGCTCCACCAGTGGGTCCTCAAACCTTGCCCGCAGTGCAGTCATGAACAGGTCATAATTCAACAGCTGGGGAGCATTATCATTATGCAAAGTCACCATCCACTTTGCAGCTGGTCCCTCCAGAGCCCTGGTAACACACCTAACTTTGGCTGCTTCTGAGGGAAAATCCCCTCCGTATTCTTCCATATAGCTCCAAACTTGTGCTAGGAAAAATCCCAACTCTTCGGGATCCCCCACGTATTTTACTTCCAATGGAGGTAGCTTTGGAGTTCTACGTCTTCTGGGAATTACACCTCCCGCTGGGGGCCCCAGGGCTGCTACTGCCTGTTGCGCTGGCCCAGGTTGATTTATGGGGGTGGCTGCTCAGCTTCTTCTGGCTGGGGCTGCCTCCCCCTCCTCTCCCTCATACCTTTGTGCAGCATGAGGCTCCCCAAGGGCTTCATCTAGGAGGCGTCTGGCTTGATTCAGTAAAAAGTCTTTCCTTTCCTTCTCTTGCCATGGCTCCTCTCTTCCACACCGACGGGTAGTGGTGACTCCTGGGGGGGGGGGCTCCTCCGGATCCTTCCAGCCGACTCCCAATGACCATTTGGGTTTTACAGCTGGCTTTTCCCCAAGGCTGAGCTCTGCTAGCAGTTCAGCTTCCCGTGCCTCCTCTAGCAGCAAGGAGTCTTGCCCCCCGATGGCACCCAGGTCTTCTTGGTCGCTGGTTGGAGTTGACATGATGTTCAGACCCCCTCGGAAGAAATTGTATTATCTCTCCGGGTGAGCTGGTAGGGTGAGATTCAGAATAATGTCAGCTGGTGCTCCATTCAAAATCCAAGAAAGAAATACTTAGACTCTTTTAATTAGATAAAAGATGTCTTTTACTGGAAATGAAGTGGTAGCAACAAGAAGATTCTGAATCTGAGGAAATAGGCGCGTAAATCACATATACAAAGTGATGGAAATGTTCCCACCCCCAATAGTTCAAATGGTTCTTCCAATTAAAAGTTGTGAATATCATCATGTGGACATCTTCAGGTGGTGATGAAGTTTCTGTCCGTTGACCTTGGCATACTTTGATAAAGGTTTGCAGCTGCGCAGAGAAAAGAAAGCTAAGCAAGAAATAGAAACCTAAGCAAGAATGCACTCTTCCCCCCTCCTCAGTTTATACAATGCTAAGTTTTACCACCTCCAGCTCGCTTCCCATACTTGTCCCCCCTCCTCCCCCCGTTACTTATGGCAGCCGAAAGATGAAAAGCAGAAGTAGAAGATCTTGAAGGCTGACAATTGCTTTAAGGAAGCCCTGGATCTGGACCTTAGACAAGATTGCGCCTTCAGGGGTGTGCCTGACCGAATTCAGGATTGGTACCATATGGCAGTGACTATGGACTTAGAAATGCACCCCCACTGGAGGGCAATGCAAGAGAAACCCCCAAAGTGGCCGTTGGGCTGTCGACCAGCCGGGAAGCCGCCAACAGAGGTGAAAGCCACAGCAAGCCCCGGAGTCAAGTGTTTCAGATGTGGCCAGCAGGGCCACTGGGCTTTGGAATGCCTCACGCCAGCTCCCATTCCTCAGGCAAGGACACCAGTGGCAACTTAGTCACAGAGGACTCCCCGGAAACTGCCTGACAAGGGGAAATTTGCTTGGCAGGCTGTGGAGGTTCTCTCCCTTCCAATCCGAGGAGTGGGAAACTCCACCTCAGAAGTGGTCAACTCTGGTGGGAGTGGTGATGAGGACCCGATGATAAGTAGAGCCATCCACCCTTTCGCCATAAAGACTCATATAAGGGTGCCCCATACCAGAGCCCATGGGGAATTGGAAGCCATAATAGAAACCGGCTGCACCCAGTGCTTAATCAGCTCCCAGACTGTACAGAAGTTAGAGCTAAAAACAATAACTCTGAAACGCCCCATCTGCTTTGAACAAGTAGATGGTTTGCTTATTGGGCAAGAGCCAGCGACTTAACTCACTGAACTCATAAGGCTGGAGATGGGGCAGCATTGGGAGCTGATTCGATTTGTAGTCGCGCCCCAAAATGACCAAAGCCCTCATTCTCAGTTTGGCTTGACTAGACAAATGGGCTCCCACCATTACCTGGGAGGACAGCTACTGTAAGATAAGGATAGGCATAGGCCCCTTGCCTCCCCACATACAATCCGAGAGCCAGCCTCATTTAAGACCCAGGGATGGTAATTGGAAGGGGTGGCCTCCACAACAGAGAGACTGCCGGGTTGCCTGCAGATATTCACTGGATGCAATACTGTTGAAGACCATTATAACATATTTTTACTTGAAGTCAAAAGAATCATTAAGCTATATGTACCAATAACAACTCCCAAAACCAGAAAAAAACAGATTACCCATAACAATAAGGAAGCTTCAATCCAAAAAGAGATCATTTTGGCGGAAAAACAAATCTGGTCACGTTGCCAACTTCAAAAGCTGATACAAAAATTTATGCCACCAGATAAAGACTGAATGCACCAATTATCACATTAAACAAGAGGAAAACCTTCTATGCACCAATTCCACTCGCGCTTTCTACAATTTTGTAAACAACAAACTAAAAGACTCAAGGTCCATCCCACCCCTGAAAGGACCTAATGGTAAAGACTGCAATGACAACACCATCAAAGCCAACCTCTTTAACACATTCTTTGGCTCAATATTTGTAAACAGCAATGGATCATGCCCAGTATTTCCTTGTCGAACCACAGACAGCTACAATGATCTAATACATATCGATTTTACAGAAGACAATGTTGAAAAAGCACTACGCAATCTAAAACCATCTCTATCTATTGGACTGGACGGAATATGTACCTACTTCTTTAAAAAGCTATCCACTGCTATAGCCGAACCTCTAAGCATAATCTTTGAAAAATCTTTCAGGACCAGCTCCTTGCCAAAGCTATGGTCACAAGCCACGGTCATCCCCATCTTCAAAGAGGGAGACCCCAGCCTAGTTGAAAATTACAGACCAATCTCTTTATGCTGCGTCACCTGTAAAGTCATGGAATCCATTATTAACCAATCCATTATCTTCCACTTAGAGACAAACAACCTACTCTCTAATAAACAATTTGGTTTCAGAAAAAAACTATCCTGTAATCTGCAACTCTTACACTGCAAAATCATATGGACTACACAACTTGATCAGGGCAAAGCAATAGATGCTGTCTACATAGACTTCTGTAAAGCCTTTGATTCAGTGGTACATGACAAACTACTCCTAAAACTAAAATCTTATGGTTGTCAGCTGTTCGTCCGATATTGAGGGGATGAACGATAAGATATCAACTCACTCGTGGAGCTTCAGTGAAGTTTTTATTCGTCTCCCACACCACAACAACAGGTAACAGCGATCAAATTATGTTTAAAAGTCAGCTCTGGTTTTCGTTGCAACCCAGAGCTGTATTTATACATGTTATACTTTGGATAACAACATAATTACTATAACCACCTTCCGGCCGCCTTCACTGCCTAACATTCGGCATCCTTAAATTAAAGAAACATAGTAACTGCACCTTTCCCCTGCTCAATGAGTCCATGTACCCCCATTTATTTCTTATCATTGTTACAACATCACCCCCTTGACATCCAGCCAGGAATCATTATTCTTGCACCACTCCTTGTCAGGAAGTCAATGTCAGTCATTTGAAGAGTATTCATCATAACGTCAACGTGGTAACACAATCAATGTAAGGCAAGTAAAAGACTATGGTCGTATCACATCCTGGCTGTCTCAGTTCCAGTCCGTTCTTTATTGGAGTCGTGACAGGGCGGCCCCCTCTACCAAGATTCTCCGTAGAATACAAGAACACATTAGACAAAGGGATAATAGTGTATAGAGGTTATACAACGGCCCCTGGCTTATTGGGATGACGGTTGTGGAATTTTTTCCTCAGTCTATCTGCACACATATCCGACTCATTCACCCAGGATGCCTCTGATTTGGGATACCCTTTCCATCGTACTAGGTATTGAATAGTATGTCTTCGTATTCTAGAATCTAGTATTCTATCTATTTCAAATTGTTCTGGTTCTCCATGTACTGGTTTCATAGGTATCTTGTCGTTTCTAGTGACACTTGTTTTAAGTAAATTTGTATGAAAAATGGGATGAATCCGCCCTAGCCATGATGGTAATTTGAGTTTAACTGTCACAGGGTTGATTACTCTTAGTATATCAAAAGGGCCTAAATATTTTGGACCCATTTTCTGGCTGTTCAGTTTTAATTTGATATATTTGGTAGAAAGATACACTTTATCTCCCACCTGGAAGGGTTTAATATCCTGTTGTTTTTTGTTTGTTTGAATTTTATATTCTCTGGAAGCTTTTTCTAATGCTTTTTGTACATTATTCCAACATCCTTGTATTTTTCCTGCCCATTCTTTAACACCAGGTGGGTCTTCTTCTTGACAGATGAATTCCAAACTTGGGCCGAATTCCATACCATGTACTATATAAAATGGACTGTACCCGGTACTGCTATGCAGTGCGTTATTGTAAGCAATTTCAGCAAACGGTAATAAATCTACCCATTCTCTTTGTTGATGTGAGATATATGATCTTAAATATCGTTTGACCATGGCATTCTCTTTCTGCGGCTCCATTTGTACTCGGGTGGTATGCCGAGCTGAGTCCCTGAGAAGACTCCATCAAAACGAGGAACACCCTCCAAAATCGCGCCATGAACTGCACCCCCCTGTCAGATATTATTCTTCTGGGTGCCCTGTGTAATCTATACACTTGTGTCACAAACATGTCTGCCAATCATCCTGCCGATGGTAGGCCTTTACAGGGGACAAAGTGCGCCTGTTTTGAAAATAAGTCAATTATGGTCCATATTACAGTGTATCCCTTGCTGTTTGGCAATTCAACAATAAAATCCATGGCTATATCTTGCCATGGACATGTTGGCTCTGATACTGTTTGCAATAGTCCCATTGGTTTGCCTACTCTAGGCTTAGATGTTGCGCATACATGGCATGTCTTTACATAGTGTTCAACATCAACCCTCATTTTGGCCCACCAAAACTTATGACTGGTTAGATGTAATGTCTTTAAAAATCCGAAATGTCCTGCCTGTTTTACATCATGACAATTTGTAAGTATTTCGTCCCTACACTTGGCTGGCACGTACACTTTATTCCCTCTCCAAGCTATGCCATCTTTAAATGAACACAAATGGGAATTTTTTTTCAGCCAATCATCCTGTGCAGTAGCATTTTGTATTGTGTCATGGGTTGTTTCCTTTAAACGAGTCACTTGACCAACATTTTTGGATGAGTTATCAACAATTAGGGGTTGAATAATAATATCTCATGTTGATTGATACTGGGGCAACTGGGACAAGGCATCCACCATGAAATTCTGTCCTTTCCGTACATACTTTAATTTGAAATTAAATCGATTAAAGTACAGGGCCCACCTGACCTGCTTAGGAGACAATCGTCTTGGTTTTTGTAATGCTTCTAAATTTCGGTGATCTGTCCACACTTCAAAAACCTCCTGTGCCCCTTCCAGGAAATGCTTCCAAGTACTTAGTGCCCATTTTATGGTGAAGGCCTCCTTCTCCCATATCGCCCAGTCTCTCTCTGTAGTAGTAAACTTCCGTGATGTATATGCACATGGTGGTAGTGCTCCGGTTTCATTATCTTGTAATAGGACAGCCCCTATGGCCACATCACTCGCGTCCGCCTGCACAATGTACTTCTTCGTTGGATCAGGATGTCGTAAAATGGGTGCCTGAGAGAATAACGATTTCAATGTTTCAAAGGCTTGTTGACATTGTTCCGACCATTTAACTGGTTGGGTTGGCTTTGGTTTTTCTATTTGTTTCTTTGTTTGTAGCAACTCAGTTAATGGCAGTGCAATGTGGGCAAATTTAGGTATAAATTGTTGATAAAAGTTTGCAAAGCCCAAAAAACTTTGTACCTGTTTCCTTGTTTGGGGGATTTTCCATTCCATTACAGCTTTTACCTTCATGGGATCCATCTCCAATCCTGCATTAGAGATTCGGTATCCCAGGTAGTCTAGTTTCGTACAATGGAACTCACACTTAGATAATTTGATATATCTCTGGACACCTGCATAACTGGATAGAAGCATTCCTGTCAAACAGACAACAAATGGTCAGAATTGGGAGCGTCCTATCAAATTTTGTACCTGTCAACAGTGGTGTCCCCCAAGGCAGTGTTCTAGGACCAACTCTCTTCATACTCTACATAAATGACATCTGTGATCTTATTAAGAGCAACTGTGTTCTCTTCGCCGATGATGTAAAGCTATTCAACACCACAGAAAATACTGCTACCCTTCAAAAAGACCTTGACTATGTATCAGAATGGTCAAAGAAATGGCAACTTCAAATCTCAACAAATAAATGTTACTGTTTTACATTTTCTATATAGTTTTTCCCCTCTTTTAATTTTCTCAATTTTATTTTGATTATCTCATCTCAATTCAAATCATTATATTTATACTTTTGTCTGTCCTGTTTCAATTTCATGTTATTTTTTCTCATTAAACAAATTTTCCCCTGTAGTTACTAATTGGAGGATGACAACTTTATATCTTTTAATTTTATCCATTCAACTCTTATTTAAACTTCAATGTACACCTTTAAGATTATAACATTCAATATAATACATAACTTCCAATCGAATTCTGCTTGGTACATTCTTAAAATACACACTATATTATT